>WEIB01000598.1:0-33891 GCA_015476505.1 Urochloa ruziziensis
GCTCAACACAAGTACATCCTGGCTCTAGAAGGACAGCGAAGAGGCTATAATCTGCAGCTTGAGACTAGTGCCAGGGTTCTAAAAGAATTAAGGGGAGACATTGGAAAAGGAGAATTTAGGTAGATGGTATTGAAAGGACAGACCGAGACTTATGAAAGAATGCTAGAGCATCAAGGAGAACGATGCTGACGTTACCAACAAGAGCGAGACAACCTAAAGGAAAGATTACAAGCTTTGCAGACGGAATACAAGCAACTACAAAACTCCTTCCATGAGCAGATTGGTGCTCTGCAAAGCCAGGTAGAATCTCTAACCAAGACCGACACTGGAAATCAAGCCAAAAGAAACAAGGAGTTGAGATATCGCTTAGGTCACCAGCGTAGCCACCTGGCTGACAACCAAATCCATCTGACCACCCTGACTCAAAAGGTGATATGCCTGCAAGACAAAGTAAGAAGAATGAAGATGGGATGGCAACAATCAGATACTGGAAGACTTCAAGAGATAGAGAAAATGCTCTACCAAGTACCTATGAAATTCAGAAAGGAGATCAAGCCGACCACTTACACCATCCCTATCACCACCCTGGATTTAGGAGCATGCGATGATGAAATTCACCCTGCACCTCCTCTGACAACGGAGGCACAAATGGCAGCTACCATCGCTCTTCGAATGATCCCAGGATCGAGGACTACATCCGAGAAAGATCGAATCATCCAAGAGATTTACGTGACCCAGCTGAGGAAGAGTACCTAGGAGAAGAGCTGAGACTCCCGAAGAAGAGGACCCGCTGCCGGACGAAGACATCTTCTACTCCATCTAGGGTAATAAACAAGATAATATGTAAAAAATGTAAATAGGAAATGCAAACTCTAAGACGCTAGAATAATGTACAGGCCTGGGTATATTCCGAATATACATATCTAAAATCTGTGTGGAAGGAAATTGTTCAAAATGTAGAAATTTCCTTCAATAAAAATTGTTTGATGTTTGAACTAAGGACCAACCCCATACAAATAAATCCACCCCTCAAAACACCTTGAAACCTTGATTCTCCTATTCATACCTACCTTTTGAAAATATACCCTAACCTAGTTACTTTAAGTGAGGTAGACATAACCCCAAAATCAATCAAAAGAAAACCCTTGACCACCCTTACCCCCTCCCCTCCACCAAATCATTTTCTAACCCACATCAAGCCCCGTTCACCCCAACCCAAAGAAGAATAACCACTAAATACTTACAGAAACACTTCTCAGAGCTTCCAAAAGAATCACCATACCAAAATAAAAATGAGAAGTGATCCTCCTAAAAGTACCTCGCCCAAAAACTCAACCTGTTAACCAATAACCATCCTCCAATCTCGAGGACGAGATTTCTTTAAGTGGGGTAGATCTGTGACACCCTCGAAATTAATAAGGATTATTTAATTAATTAATAGATAAATTTATAAGGACTATTATAAGCTAGAGTGAGAAATATTAGGAATTATAGAATGTAAAATAATAACAGAAAAATAAAATAAAGTTCTACAACTTGGGTGCTTTATAAGGATTGAAATAGTATCGGAAGCCCTAGACTCAAATTAAAAAGAACCTAGTTCAAATTTGAATTCAAAACTTATTTCAAAATCCCTTAGGAAAAGGAAAAGGAATTCCAAGCTTGGTGGGCCGGCCAGCCATGGCCCAGACCTCCCAAAGTCCGCTCTAGGCCCTTCAACTTCTTCCCCGGCTCACCCCCCGCCTCCCCCTCCATCTCGCCGCGCCTCTGCCACCGCCGTCGCCGCTCGATCCCCCTCCTCCGGCCAGGATAGCCCCAACAAAGACGCGCAGCGCGCGTGTCAGCATCACGCAAGGCCACCGCACCAGAAGTGCGGCGCCGACACCCCTCTCCCCAGCCATTTGCACGAAACACCGCGGCCGCACGCGTCGCACGCCAGCGAGCTCACCATGCCGCGTGTCGTTGCCCCGCTGCCCCGGTGAGCCCCCAGGGAGCGTCACCGGGCTATAAATAGCCCTGCGCGCGCCCTGGATGGAGCTCACCCTCACCACAAGACCACCACTCCACACCGCACCGCCACCGCGATCACCACCACGAGCGCAAGAGCGCCGCCGCACTGCTCCGGCAATCCCGCCACTGCCAAGCACTTGAACTCCCCTCCGGCCACCGCAACATCGCCTAGAGCACTCCGTGGTGCCCAAGGCACGAAGCAACGTCCCCTAGGGAGCGCTCATGCACTGAGAGGAACGCCGCCCGAGCACTGCCGTGATCTGTGACCGCCGCCGCACGCCAGAGCGCCACCCCGGCCATCTCTCGCCCCAGCCGCATCGTGGTAAGCATCCTAGCGCTGCCACCGCCCTTTCCCCGCTCTCTTTCGCCCCCTCCAACGCCTAACCGAGCCACGGCCGGTGGCCGTAAGCGCCTCCATGCCCCGGCGAGCCGCCGGCCGGCCCTGGCACCTTTCCTCCGCAGCTTCGCGCACCAATACACCCCACGCGAACCCCTGAGTGCGAGTGACCCTTAACCAAAGCCTAGAAACCCCTCACCGCGTTTTTCCCCCTTTTCGCCGGCCGCCGCCCGAACTCCGACGAGGTCGCGCCGCCGCACCAGCCTCTAAACCTCGACGAGATCATCTCCACTGTGCCCGCCGTGCTCCCCTGAGCTTGTAGATACCTTCACCGCTGCGTAAGACGCCCTTGCGTCGCCGGCGGTGAGAACTCCGGCGAGCCTCCCCTGCAGCCCCTCCGCGCCGCCGCGAAGCACGGCAGCCGCGCTGGCGCCTACGTGGCACCCAAGCCAGCGCGGGGCCCGCCTACCAGCCACCCGCATCGCCCCGTCAACCGCCACCTCCTCCTCCCCGCCTTGCGTGCACCCGGTCTAGTGGACCGCAGGCTCATGGGCCGAGTGGTCCACGCGCCCACGCTACCGGTCCACAGCACAGTGACCTACGGGCTGGCGCCAGTGCTGGCGTCAGCTGGCCCCACTCGTCAGCCGCACAGCCCTAGGAAAAAATGCTAGGTACACCCGGCTTAGTGCACCCAAGAAGCTATTTCTCCACTTTAGAAATTCCCAAAATTCCCAGAAAATACCTAAAAATACTAGGGAAAATAATAAGCCATTTAGTACCATCCAAATTATTTGTACCCAGTTCTAGGACTTAGAATTAGAAGGATTCTTTTTCAGCCTATAGGAAGCCTCCGTTAGCGTACCCCGGTGTATGCCTAAATCAAAATAGAGCCCCATAAATAGTCAATAAATTCCTAAAATTTCTAGAATATATTCTAAGGTTTTTCATAAGGTTAGATTTCCTAGAAGCCTTCCCTAAACTTAGAAATAGTTTATTGCCTTCCACCGACATTTCCAAACCCCGCCAAACCCCGCGTAGACCCTGAGACACCCTGCGAAACCCCGGCAATCCACTGCTCAACTTAGAAATCACCCTTATGGCCATTTTCTCTCTAGCTTCTCCCCTTACAAGTAATTCATTCGCTGTGATGATTGATTAGTCGAATAATTGTATTTGTATAGATACTCCGCCAGGAAATCTCGGGACTGTAGCTCCGGCGGAGACTACCACCGTATCAGGCAAGTCTTAGCAATTTCCTTGCTCATGATAATCAATTGCATTAACATGCTCTTCTCTTAGCTAAAGGTCTGTAGTTGCATGGAAAGTTAGCCACTCAGATACCCCAGCTACTAAGACACTACCCAGAGCCAGAAACCCTGGTTGCGAGAGGCACCAGGGGAAGAAGATGCGAGGTAGGGTGGATAGTCTCGGAGGAGCTCCTGTCCAGAGGCCTACCTTGGTCGATTAAGGACCGGTTCTTGGGAAAGTCTTTCCAACGCCATGTACGGCTATACGGGCCAAAAAGGACATAGCCTTCGGGAATGCCCTGTAATGTGAGGCCTCGACTCACACTCCACCAGCTACCTTTGGCCAAGCTACCCCAGGGGCCACGGTGGGCAACGGAAATGCTGGAGACAGCCCGAGACAGAGGGCTAGGACTGGTCGGCACGGGTCGCATGTGACAGGACTGGTAGGGTCCACGGGCGATGCATGCCCTAACTTATATGATGCATCCATACCCGGGTTGATGTCCCTGAGTGGACGTTTATGCGATCCCTGTTTAGACCCCAGTAGCATCCGTGGGTAGACCCAGATGGAAGCTGTCCAGAGATGGACGCCAGTGGATACGAGTCCCGTAGGGGGACCCTACCGTTGGCCACGGGAGGGTCGCCTGACCGTATAATTTCAAGAGTACAAACCTCTGCAGAGTTATCTAATCTATCGATAGCCGTGGCTCTCGGATATGAGCCCGTCTAGTTAAAGCTCCCACAGATTAGCCAAAAATGGCCCATAGAAGTGACAATAACGAGATGAAGGTGATTGCGGGATCGACAGAAGGATCCGGGCCAGAATCACCAGAGGGACTGGTAGGGAGGTTCTTGCCCCTCCAGGACCCAACACCGATTTATTAATCACCAATCAACTAATAATGCATGTTTATACCTTCAATTGTTCTGTACTTGCTGAGTATGGTGGTACTCAGACTTGCTTAATCTTGCAGCTCCATCGGAAGGTCTTCCCTCCCTTCATCGGCTCTGCAAGTCGTCTTGATCAGGTCCTAGTTCCGATCTTTACTTGTCAATTCTGATTAGCCGTTGCCAACTCTTATGCAATTAATGTTTTCCTTTACCAGAAAATGACATTATTTCATGCTAGGTGGGCCCGCCGGGTGGCAGGGCCCACAGTCCCCCTACGGGACTCGTATCCACTGGCGTCCATCTCTGTGACAGGGATCGCATAAACTCCACACAAGGACATCAACCCGGGTATGGATGCATCATATAAGTTAGGGCATGCATCGCCCGTGGGCCCTACCAGCCCTGTCACATGCGACCCGTGCCGACCAGTCCCAGCCCTCTGTCTGGGGCTGTCTCCAGCATTTCCGTTGCCCACCGTGGCCCCTGGGGTAGCTTTACCAGAGGTAGCTGGTGGAGTGCGAGTCGAGGCCTCACATTACAGGGCATTCCCGAAGGCTATGTCCTTTTTGGCCCGTATAGCCGTACATGGCGTTGGAAAGACTTTCCCAAGAACCGGTCCTTAAACGACCAAGGTAGGCCTCTGGACAGGAGCTCCTCCGAGACTATCCACCCTACCTCGCATCTTCTTCCCCTTGGGTGCCTCTCGCAACCAGGGTTTCTGGCACTAGGTAGTATCTTAGTTGCTGGGGTATCTGAGTGGCTAACTCCTAATGCAACTACAGACATTTAGCTAAGAGAAGAGCATGTTAATGCAATTGATTATCATGAGCAAGGAAATTGCTAAGACTTGCCTGATACGGTGGTAGTCTCCGCCGGGGCTACAGTCCTGAGATTTCCTGGAGGAGTATCTATACAAATACAATTATATGGCTAATTAATCATCACAGCAAATGAATTAATTGTGGGGGGAGAGGCTAGGGAGAATAGCCATAGAGGTGGTTTCTAAGTTAAGCGGTGGATTGCCGGGGGTTTCGCGGAGTGTTTCAGGGTCTTCGCGGGGTTTAGAGATGTCAGTGGAAGGCAATAAATTATTTCTAGGTTTTAGTAAGGCTTCTAGGGAATCTAACCTTATGAAAAAGTCTTAGAATATATCCTAGAAATTTTAGGAATTTATTGGTTATTTATGGGGCAATATTTTGAATTATGCATAAACCGGGGTACGCTAACGGAGGCTTCCTATAGGCTGAAAAAGAATCCTTCCAATAGCTTATTATTTTCCCTAGTATTTTTATTTATTTTCTGGGAATTTTTTGGGAATTTCTAAGACGGAGAAATAACTCTTTGGGTGCACTAAGCCGGGTGTATCTAGCATTTTGCCCTATGTCTGTGCGGCTGGCAAGTGGGGCCGGCTGACGCCAGCACTGGCGCCAGCCCACGCTCCACTGTGCTGTGGACCAACGGCGTGGGCGCGTGGACCGCTCGGCCCATGAGCCTGCGGTCCACTAGACCGGGCGCACGCAAGGCGGGGAGGGGGAGGGTGGCGGCTGGCGTGTGGCGCGCGGGTGGCTGGCAGGCGGGCCCCGCGCTGGCGTGGCTGCCACGCAGGCGCCAGCGCGGCTGCCGTGCTTCACGGCGGCGTGGAGGGGCGGCAGGGGAAGTTCGCCGGAGTTCTCGCCGCCGGCGGCGACAGGGCAGCTCTCGCGGCGGCGAAGGCACCTACGGCCTCAGGGTAGGATGGCGGACACGGCGAGGATGATCTCGTCGAGGGTCGAGGGCTGATGCGGCGGTGCGGGCTCGCCGGAGTTCAGGCGGCGGCCGGTGCGAAAGGGGGAAAGCGCGGGGAGGGTTTCTGGGGCTTTGGCTAAGGATTACGCGCACCTAGGGGTTCGCGTGGAGTGGGTTGAGGCACAAGGGCGTGGGGGAAGGGCGCCGGAGCTGGCCGGAAGCTTGCCAGGGCACGGCGGCGTTTACGGCCACCGGCCGTGGCTTGGGTAGGCGTTGGAGGGGGCGAAAGGGAGCGGGGAAAGGGCGGTGGCAGGGCCAGGGTGCTTACCACGATGCGGCTGGGGCGAGAGATGGCCGGATTGGCGTTCCGGCGTGCGGCGGCGGTCGCGGAGCACGGCGGCGCTCGGGCGGCGCTCCTCCACTGCGCAAGCGCTTTCCAGGGCACAACACTACGCCTTGAGCGTCCGAGGGTGTTCCAAGCAGCGCCGCGACGGCCAACGGGGAACCAGGGGTTTGGCGGCGGTGGTGGTGCCAGAGCAGCGTGGTGGCGCTCTCGCGTTCGCGATGGCGGCAGAAGGGTTGGCACGGTGTGGTGTGGTTTGGTGCTGTTGAGCTCCATCCGGGGTGCGCGCGGGGCTATTTATAGCCCGGCGGTGCTCCACAGGGGTTCACCAGAGCAACGGGGCGGCGACACGCGACATGGCGAATTCGCCGGCGCGCGACGCGTGCGGCCGCGAGGTTTCGTGCAAATGGCCGGGAAGGGGGCGTCGGCGCCGCACTTCATGTGCGGTGGCCTCGCGTGGTGGTGACACGTGCCCTGCGCGCCGTTGTCGGGCCTATCCTGGCCGGAGGAGGGGAATCGGGCGGCGACGGCGGTGGTACGACCGCTGCGAGATGGAGGAGGAGGGGCTCCCGTGCCGGGATGGCCTCCCTGGCGCGCGCAGGGTGTGGCAGGGGTGGCGTGGCCGTTGTCTTGGGGCGCCACGCAGGCTGGGGGTGTCGCGGTGGCGGGATGGGCACGCGGCGGCGTCGGTGCCGGAGGAATGAGGGAGGAGGGAAGAACCAGAGGAGGAGGGAGGAAGACGACGGTGGTGTGGGCTGGGCCGGACCGCGCGGAGATGTGCCGGGGGAAGAAGTTGAGGGGGGTTTGTGGACTTCGCGGGGAAGGCTGAAGGGGGAGTGGCGCGCCGGGCTGGGCCGCGCTGGGGTGAGCTGGGGGAGGGAGTTGGAGGGTCTAAAGTGGACCTTAGGAGATCTGGGCCGCGGCTGGCCGGCCCACCAAGCTTGGAATTCTTCTTCTTTTTCCTAAGGGATTTTGAAATGGGTTTTTGAATTCAAATTTGAACTAGGTTCTTTTTAATTTAAGTCTAGGGCTTCTGATACTAGTTTTGTCCTTATACAGCACTCAAGTTATAGAACTTATTTTTTTTTCTGTTAGTATTTTATATTCTATTATTCCTAGAAATTTCCTATTCTAACCTATAATAATCCTTATAAATTAATACTTAATCCAATAATTAATTTAAATAATCCTTATTAATTTTTGAGGGTGTCACAGATCTAACCCACTTAAAGAAATCTCGTCCTCGAGATTGGAGGATGGTTATTAGTTAGAGGTTGGGTTTTCTGGGCGAGGTACTTTTAGGAAGATGACTTCTCATTTTTATTTTGGTATGGTGATTCTTTTGGAAGCTCTGAGAAGTGTTTCTATAGGTACTCAGTGGTTATTCTTCTTTAGATTGGGGTGAGTAGGGTTTGATGTGGGTTAGGAAATAATTTGGTGGAGGGGGGTGAGGGTGGTCAAGGGTTTTCTTTTGATCGGTTTTGGGGTTAAGTCTACCCCACTTAGAGTGTCTGGGTTGGAGTATATTTTCGAAAGGTAGGTATGAATAGGAGAACCAAGGTTTCAATGTGTTCCGAGGGGTGGATTTATTTGTATGGGGTTGGTCCTTAGTTCAAACATCAAGCAATTTTTATTGAAGGAATTTTTTTTTTACATTTTGAATAATTTCCTTCCACACAAATTTTCTAGCTAGCGGCATATACATCTGGGATATACCCAGGCCTGTACATTATTCTAGCGCCTTAGAGTTCGTATTTCCTATTTACATTTTTACATATTATCTCGTATATTACCCTAGACGGAGTAGAAGATGTCTTCATCTGGCAGCGGGTCCTCTTCTTCGGGAGTCTCAGCTCTTTCTCCCAGGTATTCTTCTTCAGCTGGGTCACGGTAAATCTCTTGGATGATTCGGTCTTTCTCGGATGTAGTCTTTGATCCTGGAATCATTCGTAGAGCGATGGTAGCTGCCATTTGTGCCTCTGTTGTCAGAGGAGGTGCAGGTTGAACTTCATCATCGCATGCTCCTAAATCTAGGGTGGTGATAGGGATTGCGTAAGCGGTCGTCTTGATCTCTTTCCTAAATTTCATAGGCACTTGGTAGAGCATTTGCTCTATTTCTTGAAGTCTTCCGGTATCTGACTGTTGCCATCCCATCTTCATTCTTCTTACTTTATCTTGAAGGTATATCACCTTTTGAGTCAAGGTGGTGAGATGGATTTGATTGTCCGCCAGATGGCTACGCTGGCGACCTAGGCGATATCTCAATTCCTTGTTTCTTTTGGCTTGATTTTCAGTGCCAGTTTTGGTTAGAGATTCTACCTGGCTTTGCAGAGCCCTAATCTGCTCATGGAAGGAGTTTTGTAGCTACTTGTATTCTGTCTGCAAAGCTTGTAATCTCTCCTTTAGGTTGTCTCGCTCTTGCTGGTAACGTCGGCATCGTTCTCCTTGATGTTCTAGCATTCTTTCATAAGTCTCGGTCTGTCCTTTCAATACCATCTGCCTAAATTCTCCTTTTCCAATGTCTTCTCTTAGTTCCTTTAGAACCCTGGCACTAGTTTCGAGTTGCAGATTATAGCCCCTTCGTTGTCCTTCCAGAGCCAGGATATGCTTGTGTTGAGCTAGGACATATTGCCCTGTGACTCTACAGCACGAGTCATCTTCGTTGCCAGGTGCTTCTTCCATTTCTTCGGCTATCCGAGTTATGTTCTCTGGTCCTTGCCCATGCAGCATTCTTGGCAATAATCGGTACGGAGAATCTGCAAAGCGGTCAGGGATTTCGGTATGTAGTTGACACAACATTTTCTGGGCGGCTGACTGCACGGCTAGATCAAGTGAGTTTTCCACTACCATTACATTGGTAGGGTGACGATCGGGATTCTCGGGTGCAGCCGACACAGTAAGGGTAATCATGGCAGTTCCTTGCTCATGATTTAACCCATACATACTTCCATAGAACTGGGTATGTTGTGAGTCGAATCGAAGATCCTGAAGATATTGGCGTAGCAAGGCTGGGAATCCCTGGTGGTGATCACCACAGAATCGAACCTCATTCCAGCGGTCCATCTTTCCTGCACACACATTCCTTTATTTAAACAGACTGCATGATCTTGGAACATCCCCTACTACACAAGTTATTTTACAACTCTTATTTCCTGTACATAAGTACATATTCCCACCCGTTTCCTTTTCATTTTACTATTTTCGTGATCCCTTCGCCTATACGGAGCATTACCCTCAAAACTATGGGGAAGGCGATCCCAGGTGAGAGGGTCCCACATCTTCTTCTGTTAGTCCATGTCGGTCAGCATCTTATCCCGCGGTCCCACTACTAAGTAGGTTTTGCCTAGATTTGGGTGGGGTTTAGAGGTAACTGCTTGGTCGGGGGTGTCGGGGCCAGGGGATCGATTATCAGAATTTTCTCCCGCTGATTCGAAACGCAGCGGGGAATGAGCGGAGGGAATGGTGGAGGTAGAGTCTAATCCTGACACTTCCTCTTCCGTGGGTTCCTCCTCCAAAAATTCCTCTTCGTCAATTATTTCCACTTCTTCTTCTTCGATCAGGTTTTGCTGATTTTGAGCGTCATGCTGAGCCTCATTTAATGCCTCAGTAAGTGCCTCAATCTCCTCCTGCCGTTGAGCTAAAGTCTGGGTAAGGTTTTCAATGGTAAGTTGGAGCTTGTCTATGGTAGAGGTCATATTCCTCATAACGGTTTCAGTCTGATATTCCGATAAAGCGGCTTGATCTTTGGTCTTCATCAATCGAAATCGGGCACTTCTTTCTCGGTGACGTGCTTCTTCCGCCTCTTGGCGATAAGTTTGTGCATCCATTTCTTTCTGGGTATGAAGGTTATATAGGGAGACTGCGTATTGGGTTGTGATGGCTAGAACGTGGTGGGGTTTTGTGGGTTGGACCAGCTGTAGGTGTTCAATTCGTTGTAGCCAACGATGATCTGTGAGGTCTAGTACAGGGAGGTATTTGGCTGGGGTATGTTCGGTTTCGGTCACATGTCGGGAGAGGATTTTGGTAAGGGTTCGGAAGGCTATAATTTGGAGCGTATCTGAAAATTCGGTTCCCTCGGCATGTTCTACCCATGGTACTCACTCTGGATGTGCTTGGATGCCGGGCATTCGGAGGTACATCTCGCAACTCCTTACTCCATTTCTTTTGGTCTCTTTCCCCGAATACTCTGGGTATTGGCCGTATCCCAATCTTTGGAGAGTATCCCACAGAATTCGGGGAAATCCATGCTTCGTGATGTAGTGCCCGTGCGTCCATCCTTCCTCATCAACCCAGTTGTCCCAGCTATCCCAGCGCTAATCCTCTGCCATTTACCTGTAGTGTAGAAAGGAAGGTTAGAGAGTTTCCTTCCTTTGCAGAGTAAGATAGAAGAGAGCCATATTCGGGTAAGAAAAAGATTAATTCTACTTGTTTGCGTATTCTAGCCCTCAGGGTATTTAAAGTAGGAATTAAAGATGTATTTTACGGCTTAACACGGCTCCGATACCAACCCTGTGGGCCCCGCCACCCGGCGGGCCCACCTAGTATGAAATAATGTCATTTCCTGGTAAAGGAAAACATTAATTGCATAAGAGTTGGCAGCGGCTAACCAGAATTGAAAAGTAAAGATCGGAACTAGGACCTGATTGAGATGACTTGCAGAGCCGGTGAAGGGAGGGAAGACCTTCCGATGGAGCTGCAAGATTAAGCAAGTCTGAGTACCACCGCACTCAGCAAGTACAGAACAATTTAAGGTATAAACATGCATTATTAATTAACGGGTGATTAATAAATCAGTGTTGGGTCCTGGAGGGGCAAGAACCTCCCTACCAGTCCCCCAGGTGATTCTGGCCCAGATCCTTCTGTCGATCCTGCAATCACCTTCATCTCGTTATCGTCACTCCTATGGGTTATTCTTGGCTAATCTGTGGGAGCTTTAACCAGACGGGCTCATAACCGAGAGCCACGGCTATCGATAGATTAGATAACTCTGTAGAGGTTTGTACTCTTGAAACTATACGGTCGGGTGACCCTCCCGTGGCCAACGGTAGGGTCCCCCTACAGGACTCGTATCCACTGGCGTCCATCTCTGGACAGCTTCCATCTGGGTCTACCCACGGATGCTACTGGGGTCTAAACAGGGATCGCATAAACGTCCACACAAGGACATCAACCCGGGTATGGATGCATCATATAAGTTAGGGCATGCATCGCCCATGGGCCCTACCAGCCCTGTCACATGCGACCCGTGCCGACCAGTCCCAGCCCTCTGTCTGGGGCTGTCTCCAGCATTTCCGTTGCCCACCGTGGCCCCTGGGGTAGCTTTACCAGAGGTAGCTGGTGGAGTGTGAGTCGAGGCCTCACATTACAGGGCATTCCCGAAGGCTATGTCCTTTTTGGCCCGTATAGCCGTACATGGCGTTGGAAAGACTTTCCCAAGAACCGGTCCTTAAACGACCAAGGTAGGCCTCTGGACAGGAGCTCCTCCGAGACTATCCATCCTACCTCGCATCTTCTTCCCCCTGGGTGCCTCTCGCAACCAGGGTTTCTGGCACTGGGTAGTATCTTAGTTGCTGGGGTATCTGAGTGGCTAACTCCTAATGCAACTACAGACATTTAGCTAAGAGAAGAGCATGTTAATGCAATTGATTATCATGAGCAAGGAAATTGCTAAGACTTGCCTGATACGGTGGTAGTCTCCGCCGGGGCTACAGTCCTGAGATTTCCTGGAGGAGTATCTATACAATACAATTATATGGCTAATTAATCATCACAGTGAATGAATTAATTGTGGGGGGAGAGGCTAGGGAGAATAGCCATAGAGGTGGTTTCTAAGTTAAGCGGTGGATTGCCGGGGGTTTCGCGGAGTGTTTCAGGGTCTTCGCGGGGTTTAGAGATGTCAGTGGAAGGCAATAAACTATTTCTAGGTTTTAGGAAGGCTTCTAGGGAATCTAACCTTATTAAAAATCTTAGAATATATCCTAGAAATTTTAGGAATTTATTGGTTATTTTGGGGCTCTATTTTGAATTATGCATAAACCGGGGTACGCTAACGAGGCTTCCTATAGGCTGAAAAAGAATCCTTCTAATCCTAAGTCCTAGAAATGGGTATAAATAATTTGGATGGTACTAAATAGCTTATTATTTTCCCTAGTATTTTTAAGTATTTTCTGGGAATTTTTTGGGAATTTCTAAGGCGGAGAAATAACTCTTTCGGTGCACTAAGCCGGGTGTATCTAGCATTTTGCCCTATGTCTGTGCGGCTGGCAAGTGGGGCCGGCTGACGCCAGCACTGGCGCCAGCCCACGCTCCACTGTGCTGTGGACCAGCGGCGTGGGCGCGTGGACCGCTCGGCCCATGAGCCTGCGGTCCACTAGACCGGGCGCAAGCAAGGCGGGGAGGGGGAGGTGGCTGCTGGCGTGTGGCGCGCGGGTGGCTGGCAGGCGGGCCCCGCGCTGGCGCGGCTGCCACGCAGGCGCCAGCGCGGCTGCAGTGCTTCACAGCGGTGCGGAGGGGCGGCAGGGGATGTTCGCCGGAGTTCTCGCCGCCGGCGGCGACAGGGCAGCTCTCGCGGCGACGAAGGCACCTACGGCCTCAGGGTAGCATGGCGGACACGGCGAGGATGATCTCGTCGAGGGTCGAGGGCTGATGCGGCGGTGCGGGCTCGCCGGAGTTCAGGCGGCGGCCGGTGCGAAAGGGGGAAATCGTGGGGAGGGTTTCTGGGGCTTTGGCTAAGGATTACGCGCACCCAGGGGTTCGCGTGGAGTGGGTTGAGGCACAAGGGCGTGGGGGAAGGGCGCCGGAGCTGGCCGGCGGCTTGCCGGGGCACGGCGGCGTTTACGGCCACAGGCCGTGGCTTGGGTAGGCGTTGGAGGGGGCGAAAGGGAGCGGGGAAAGGGCGGTGGCAGGGCCAGGGTGCTTACCACGATACGGCTGGGGCGAGAGATGGCCGGAGTGGCGTTCCGGCGTGCGGCGGCGGTCGCGGAGCACGGCGACGCTCGGGCGGCGCTCCTCCACTGCGCAAGCACTTTCCAGGGCACGACACTACGCCTTGAGCATCCGAGGGTGTTCCAAGCAGCGCCGCGACGGCCAACGGGGAACCAGGGGTTTGGCGGCGGCGGTGGTGCCAGAGCAGCGTGGTGGCGCTCTCGCGTTCGCGGTGGCGGCAGAAGGGTTGGCGTGGTGTGGTGTGGTTTGGTGCTGTTGAGCTCCATCCGGGGTGCGCGCAGGGCTATTTATAGCCCAGCGGTGCTCCCCGGGGGTTCACCAGAGCAGCGGGGCGGCGACACGCGGCATGGCGAGATCGCCGGCGCGCGACGCGTGTGGCCGCGAGGTTTCGTGCAAATGGCCGGGAAGGGGGCGTCGGCGCCGCACTTCATGTGCGGTGGCCTCGCGTGGTGGTGACACGTGCCCTGCGCGCCGTTGTCGGGCCTATCCTGGCCGGAGGAGGGGAATTGGGCGGCGACGGCGATGGTACGGCCGCTGCGAGATGGAGGAGGAGGGGCTCCCGTGCCGGGATGGCCTCCCTGGCGCGCGCAGGGTGTGGCAGGGGTGGCGTGGCGGTGGTCTTGGGGCGCCACGCGGGCTGGGGGTGTCGCGGTGGCGGGATGGGCGCGCGGCGGCGTCGGTGCCGGAGGAATGAGGGAGGGGGGAAGAACCAGAGGAGGAGGGAGGAAGACGACGGTGGTGTGGGTTGGGCCGGACCGCGCGGAGATGTGCCGGGGGAAGAAGTTGAGGGGGGGTTTGTGGACTTCGCGGGGAAGGCCGAAGGGGGAGTGGCGCGCCGGGCTGGGCCGCGCGAGGGTGAGCCGGGGGAGGGAGTTGGAGGGTCTAAAGTGGACATTAGGAGATCTGGGCCGCGGCTGGCTGGCCCACCAAGCTTGGAATTCTTCTTCTTTTTCCTAAGGGATTTTGAAATGGGTTTTGAATTCAAATTTGAACTAGGTTCTTTTTAATTTAAGTCTAGGGCTTCTGATACTAGTTTTGTCCTTATAGAGCACTCAAGTTATAGAACTTTATTTTTATTTTTTTCCGTTATTATTTTATATTTATTATTCCTAGAAATTCCTATTCTAACCTATAATAATCCTTATAAATTTAATAATTGATTTAAATAATCCTTATTAATTTTGAGGGTGTCACATTGCCCACATGGACAAAACATGTCACCTGAAGGCGACTTTTTGTCCTCCGCCACATCGAGAAAAGCATGCATGCCATGAACCCACTCCGAACTGCGTCGGTCCGCCAAGTGCATCCATTGCCTATTCATCTACATTTACAAATATGACAAAATAAACATGTATTTCTCAAACTGCCATACAAAATAATATCTGGTGCAACATGAATTTATTGAAAGTAACATAAATTTCTCCACATCCAACATAATTTATTGAAAGGACCATAAAATTATTGAAAGCAACATAAATTTTTTCATATCCAACATGCAACATGACCTAGATATTCAACCATCCTTGGGTGGGAAAGTAGGATTCTCTGATATATTTTTTCCTGGTGCAGAAGATGGTGGAGCTGGGTTTGGTGGTGATGGAGCGTAGCGCCGCAACAGATCTTCGAGATCAAAACCAGGTTCCTCACCCCTTGCAACACATTCTTCATATGTTTTAATCAAAAAATTAAGTTGTGCTTTCACCCAAGGTCCTGGTATTTTCGACTTATCATGAGGTGGTACTGTAGTTTTGCCATTCCCGCGAGACGAACCACGATCACTATCACCGGTCCCACTCCCTCCAGCAGTAGCCATATCGATATATCCACAAGGCTTTTATTTCTCAAAAAACAATAAATGTTATTGAAAAAGATACTCATTAGAACATACAAACTTCTGTCAAAATAAACTAACCAATTTCACATATCTTCAATTAATATAAAAACATTACATAACACATTTTTAAAAATCATTCTATTCCATTTATAAATAAAATAATAAAAAACATACTGAAAAAACATTTCTCATATATACATACCTAACATTAAATTTAAACCTCTACAAACACACATATATTAATATATATTATACCCCTTTCTCTCTCTTCTCTTTTTTCTTCACTAATTTCATATTTATAAAGTATAATAATAATAGAAACTAATCAAGAACATGAGAGGATGAAATTGTGTACCTCGTAGAATGCTTCAAAAGAAGGAAAGCTTCACAATTTTTGAAAAAAATTGGCAAAATCTCCTCTCAACCCGAGCACACCATGAACACAGCTCGGAGTGTTCATGCTGGCTCGGGCGTGGGGAGGAAAAAGGGAATATATAAGTAGATAATTAGCACCGGTTGCAGCCTGCAACCGGTGCTAACATCGGGGATTTAGCACCGGTTCCTAGCTACAACCGGTGCTAAATGTTGCTCCGGAATTAGCACCGGTTGCAGGCAGCAACCGGTGCTAAAGGGGTGGATTTAGCACCGGTTGCTGGATGCAACCGGTGCTAAAGCCCCTCCCCCCCCCCCCCCCCCCCCCCCCCCCACCGATGCGCGCCACGCGCGCCTGCGCGCGGCTGCTAGCCGTTGGACCCGGTGCTAATACTCCATTAGCACCGGGTCCAAAAATGACCCCTGTTTATGTGGTCCGCGGATGCCTCATTCTCTTCTAGTGTCTTTTCCAAATCCAAAACCCCAAAACTTTTCTTTACCTGTCAATTTAACCAAAGCAAAGAAAACGTGTCCAAATCAAAATACTTATGAATGATGGATGCATATTATTTCCGGTTTGAGAGGGAAACTGCAAAAGGTAGACATTTATTAGAGGGATATGCTCAAGATTAAAAATAAGCAATATAAAAGGAAAGATCAGACTGACCTTGGCACAAGATTATAAAAAGGACTCAATTTCACAAGAACTTCATATCACCATCCGATCACGAATTCAGGATTGAACCTGTGATAAATCATCATGAACTTCTGATTGATCAATAAATCATCGGCTTTGAGAAGGAGAACTCTATAATCTCAGCTGCAAAGAGATGCTCATCCTCCCTGGAAACAACGAATACAAATATGAATAATTCAGAAGCATTATCACTCAAACCTGAATTAGCAAAGCTGAAGGCCACAAATCTTCCCATTGATAAAGAATTATCAAGCATCTATGATTTGCAAAGAACAACACAAAGCAATCGTTACAAGGCAAGTACTGTTGAAATCCTTAAAAATCCAAACAGAGTAAATGATAAACAAAATTACTATGTTCTTCCAGTGCAATGACAAAACAATAAATTCACATCAATGTTACTGCATCAAGTCAAAGGGACCGAGTTTTGATGTGTCTACCATGATTTCTAAAATTTTTCCCTTATCCATAGTTACTTGATAAACCAAAGCATCAAGATTTTTTTCAACTTTAAATGGGAAAAAGGTACACAGACCAAAACAGGTTACATATATTGCCAATTGACAAAGGACAATCATAGGAAATGTGCAAGGACTACAGACCAAAACAGGTTACATATACCACCAATTCAAATATATGGTTTCCCTCAAGCAACCAAGTAACGTTCAGCCAACTATATCCCCAGAATGATGAAAACAGCTCAACAAACATGTATTGAAGTTCTAATTCAAGCCTTACAAAGCTATCAATGAGGTCTTTTGTCATCGATCTGAATTTCAGTATAAAGGTTACCATGCTTGCAGCTCACTGTTCTTCCCTGTTTGTCAGGCAAGTAACGGTTAATCATGATTGTAAGCAATAGAATTGCAGGGAAATAATGGATTGATTGATAGAGGGCACAATACATGTACATATATAGGCACTGCCGCCACACCTATCAGGAGGGGCGGTGCCCAAGCCAGGGAGGCTTGGGCGCCGGCCACAATGGGCCCTATGGGCCCCTAAACCATATCCCTAACCATCTCGCTAACACGGCCACGCAGTCTGAACGTCGATGCCTCGGACGTTAAGGCTGGACCTAAACTCCTGAAAAAGAGATGAAGGCAGTCCCTTGGTGAAGATGTCGGCGTACTCAGCAGACGTCGGAACGTGGACGACGCGAACATCACCAATGGCAACGCGCTCCCGAAGAAAGTGTAGATCAATCTCAATATGTTTGGTGCGCTGATGCTGAACAGGGTTGGAGGACATGTAGACCGCGCTGATGTTGTCGCAGTAGACCAGCGTGGCTCGGCAGGGTGGAGCATGCAACTCGAGGAGAAGCTGATGAAGCCAGGTGGCTTCGGCCACGCCATTCGCCACGGCGCAATACTCAGCTTCTGCACTGGACCATTTGTGAGGACCACAAAACCAAGTTGTCCCCGAGGAAGACAGCGTACCCTGATGTGGAACGCCGTGTGTCGGGACAGCCAGCCCAATCTGCATCCGTGTAGACGATCAAGTCAGTGCTGGAGGAAGGCTGGATGACGAGGCCGAGATCCAAGGTGCCACGCACATAGCGGAGGATCCGCTTGAGAGCGGCAAGGTGAGGCTCCCTTAGGTCGTGCATGTAGAGGCACACCTGTTGAACTACGAAAGACAAGTCAGGACGAGTGAACGTGAGCCACTGGAGGGCACCGACAATGCTCCGGTAGTCGGTGGGGTCCTGAACAGGTGTGCCATCTGTAGGAAGCTTGGCGTTGATGTTCACCGGAGTAGAGGAGGGCTTGCACTCAGCCATCCCTGCACGGTCTATAATCTCTAGCATGTACTGGCACTAAGAGAGAAGTAACCTGGTGCCACGTCGCTGAACATGCATCTCCAGAAAGTGGTGAAGCTGACCCAGGTCCTTCATGGCAAACTCCGACTGAAGGGCAACAATGGTGCACTGCAGGAGGTCGACAGAAGAAGCTGTGAGGACGATGTCGTCGACGTAGAGGAGCAAATAGACCATGTCAGTGCCCCGACGGAAGATGAACAATGAAGTGTCGGTCTTGGCCTGCACAAAACCCAATGACAAGAGGTACGCAGCAAACCGGCTGTACCAAGCACGGGGCACCTGCTTAAGTCCGTAGAGAGACTTGTTCAGGCGGCAGACGAAGTCAGAATGAGTAGGATCATCGAAACCGGAGGGTTGCACGCAGTAGACTGTCTCGGAGAGCGTGCTGTGAAGAAAGGCGTTCTTCACGTTCAGCTGGTGAATAGGCCACGCACGAGAGAGCGCGAGCGATAGCACCGTTCAAATAGTGGCCGGTTTAACAACCGGGCTGAAGGTCTCGTCAAAATCCATGCCGGGACGTTGGGTACAGCCACGAAGGTCCCAAAGCGCCTTGTACCGCTCCAGAGTGCCGTCGGCATGGAATTTGTGCTTGAAGATCCATTTGCTGGTGACGATGTTGGCGTTGGAGGACCGAGGAACGAGAGTCTAGGTCTCATTCGTTAGCAGGGCGCCATATTCTTCCTCCATAGCCGCTCGCCAATTAGGATCGGCCAGAGCGCTACGGAAGGTATTCGGGATCGGTGACAGTGAAGCAGTGTGGTAGACCGCAGGTAGACGAAAACCTGTCTTCACCCTGGTGGTCATGCCATGCTGATTGACCACTGGCGTGGTCACCGGGACAGCACCCTTGGGTAAGGGCTATGGACCAGCAGTAGGTGCTGGCGGTGCTGGCTGTCGACGGGAGGTGACCGGCACTAGGGAGGGGACGGCTGCTGGTGCGGGTCGGCGACGTCCGTAGACGTTCTGGAATGCAGAGAGCGGTCGTTGAAGGGCGACGGTCAGAGAGGGGCCGGCCTGAGGCAGCTGCGGCTGCTCAGGGCTAGCTGGTGACGCCCTCGGAGGCGTCGAGAGGCCCGGCGAAGAGGCGGCTTGGCCAGCTGGGGAGCCAGCCGACAGCGCGGAGCCCGGCGGAGGCGTAGCTCGGCCAGCTGGGGAGCCAGCCAGCGGCGGGAAGCCCAGCGGAGGCCCGACGCGGCTGGATGGCGACGCAGTCAGTGGCGAGAAGCCAGGAGGAGGGCCGGCCCGACTGGAGGGGGCCGGCGTGGCGACGTCGAGTGCCGCGCGTGGCTGCGCGGGCGCGGCAGGAACGTCGAGGGCCGCGCGTGGCTGCGCGGGAGTACCGCCAGGAGGTCTTGTAGAAGAAGTAAACTGTGACGGTCCAATCGGAACCGGCACGTTAGTCAGATGATCATCCAGGAACTCAAAATCCGCTGCGCTCGGGGAACGTGATGTCTTAGCGAAAGAAAATTGTGTCTCGTCAAAGGAGATGTGGCGAGAGATGATTACTTTGTTAGAAGAGCGATCAAGACAGCGGTATCCCTTATGATGTGCAGAGTAGCCAAGAAAAACACAAAGAGCGGAGCGAGGTGCAAGTTTGTGAGCAGCGGTGGCAGCTAAGTTTGGATAACAGGCGCAACCAAAGACACGAAGGCGATCGTAGGACGGCAGCACCCCGTGAAGGGCGAAGTGTGGCGTGACGAACCCCAAGGTCTTGGTCGGAAGAATGTTGAGCAAGCACGTGGCGGTGCTAAGAGTCTCGATCCAATACGACGATGGCATGCTGGCCTGGAACAGAAGGGAGCGAATAATATTGTTGGTGGAACGAATTATATGCTCAGCTTTACCGTTCTGGGAGGAGGTGTAGGGGCAGGACATCTGTAGATGAGTGCCGTGCGTGAGGAAGAAAATGCGGGCGCTGGAATTGTCAAATTCACGGCCGTTGTCGCACTGAACTGCCTTTACTGAGGCACCATACTGAGTAGTCACATGAGCAAAGAAGTTAGCAACAGTCAAAAAAGTGTTAGATTTAAGGCACAACGGAAAGGTCCATAAGTGATGCAAGCAATCGTCAAGAATGACTAGATAGTACTTGTAACAAGAGACGCTAGCGACGGACGAGGTCCAAAGGTCACAGTGAACAAGATCAAAATTATTAGATGCTCGCGAAGTAGAAGAAGAAAATGGGGGCCTAGTGTGGCGGCCAAGTTGACAAGCACGACAAAGAGTATTGCTAAGTTCCTTATTACATGAAGGTATGACAAAGACTAGCTTAGACATGACTTCATGACTGGGGTGACCAAGACGGCGGTGCCATGGTGGCGAGGGGCCAGCGACGAGAGCAGCAACGACGGTGGGTAGGCGCAGAGAATAAAGGGGTCCGGCAATATTGCACCTGATGATGGTTCTCCGAGACGCCAGATCCTTCACAGAACAACCAGCGGGGTCAAACTCGACAGAAACATTGTTATCAGAAGTAAACTGACACACAGAAGTAATTAAACGGCTTGCAACAAAACTTCTGCTGTTGTAACTTGTACCTATTGCAACTATATTAGGCCTACTGCCACAATTTTTTCATAGTTGCCATAGGCCTAAAATCTAGTAATGTCCGAAAAAAAGTTGCAACTTGTTAATATGAGTATTCTATCAATCTTATTAAGCTCTAGGTTGTCACAGCCTCCCTGCTGCGCAGTCCAAACCATAGACGGACTAGATAGCCAGCAGCAGAATAGCTCAATCTCCTGATACTTCCCAATCCCAGCCTGCAGGAACTGCAGTTCGAACTACTGCCTGAAAACGTGGTTCCGATGTCTTGTCGTTTATATTATTTTCGTGTCCTCCACTCCTCCCACAATTAATCTGCCAAAGGAAACATCGTCACGAGAGATGGTTTCACTACTAGAGAAGCTATCCGCTCTCCACATATGCCGTGGCCATTTTTGAACCCGGTGCTGAATCTTCCGATACTTTCCAATCCCAGCCTACAGGAATTTTACAGTAATTTCAACTCAGAGAATTTTGCTCTTAGCCGTGCCATGGCATATATGCAGAAGCTAGCCAGGCACTTGAAAGGACATTTATGGTCGGTTGTTGTTGGGGCATGCGCTGTTAGGTTTCTTCGTGAGCCCGGCCCGTTGAACGCCATCGCGCGGCCAACAACTCAACGTGCTTCATGATGATGCTGGTGGTGACGAAGGGATTGTGGTGTTCTCTCGTGACATAGGAGACGACCACGATGGATCTGACTCCGCTCCATACGCAAAATTATTGGATCACCCCGTGGGACACCAACATGTGCTTGGTCGGCGGTGGTGGTCCGGCAAAGGCCATCCTCTGCTCTCCCTACTCGATCATCAGATGTGTGCGATTAGAGTTGAATCATATGCACAATAAAATCAGAGTAGACGAGAGAGCAAGATGAAAAAAATATACGATACAACCACATTTGGCACAAAAGATCGCTCAAGATCGAAGATGAAATGCGAAAAGGAACTAGTGCTGCTTGAAGTAAGGACCGAGATGGATGTCTAGAGATCCGAAACATCCGTATTCGTATTCGATAAAAACGTAAATATGGTTATCCGTATTCGTATTCGATTTTAATATGGATGTCAAATGGATGTATCCGAATTCGATTTCCAACAATTTTCTCTATCCGATTTCACATTCGTATTCGAGAAAAATCCGAAACATTCGACATAAATTAACTTCTCTATTTAACTAACTATTAATTATAAATGATATAAACTATTTAATCAATTAAAAAATTATCTACAGGATAATTATTAATTATATTGATTATAATATTACTAACGTTATATAAAATAAATTTTAATTAACTTTAAGATGGACAATCATATCCATTTTCACTACTTTAATTTACTTTTCTAATTAATAAATTATATTATACTTACTAATGTACTATTTTCTTATTAAAATATTTTATATATTATGAAAATTATTTATATTTATATTTGTATATTTAATTATTCAAATATATATAACATACATGAGATATATACACATAATTTACTCTTAAAACAATCCATAAAGTGAATTAACACACATTAAGACATTTTCTGTCAAAATCAACTAAACATCCGAATGCGAATCCGAATTCGAACTATTCGTTTTGTATTCCGCATTCGGACTATTCGTTTTGCATTCGTATTCGATAAGATTTGTATTCGATTTAAAATATGGTAAATAGTGGTATCCAAATTCGAATCCATTCGTATTCGATCCGAATCCATCCTTAGCTTAGGATGGCAAGGTGAAGAGATTCGACTGACTGGTTAGTAGTATATTTTCTCGATCTCTGTGCGGTATGAATGCAGTACAACTTACCAAACCAAACGTCAACATTTTAACAGCTACATTAAATATATATTCTTGCCACCTTTAGTTCAAACTGGTTAGTAGTATATTGTAATAAACGTGCCGGCCGGAATGTAAACCGATATGTTTATTCCATTACTCATGCTTAGCTCCCATTAATTGGAGCCGGTGCAAATCAGTTAATCACACTGGTGCGTAATGGGCTAGCACGAATGGGCTAACGTGAATGATGACTTCTGCAGTAGTGATTGAAATCAGCTAATTGTTTTTTTTCGCGAACTGAACGTAGCTCAGCTGGTAAAGATTTTTGTGGTGGAACTTGCACACTAGGGTTCAAGTCCTCAGCTTGGCACTGGTACTCGCATTTTTCTGAATTTATTTCAGGATTTAACCGGTGTCATTCTTTTAGTGGTAGGTGACAGTGCCCGTCGACAGCGAGGCGCCAATGGTGACTTCGTCAGTCTCGAGGATTTGCCGGCTCAGTCTTTCGGAGGAGCTCATAGAGGTAGCGTTGCGTGCGTGTGTTTGTAGGGACGAGTGTGCGTGCGTGTTTGTGACCATGTTTACTTTTCGAGGTAACAGGGTAAAGAATTGAACCCCTACCGAAGTTGTGGGCGTGTATGCGGATTACGGGTCTGTTTCACTAGTGGCGGGCCTAGCTGCATGCGACGGTCTGCTGCCTGCTCGGGTCGTGTGTTTGCATGAGGGATTAACTCCTTTTAACCCCCCCTCATGTATTGTCTGTGTTCAGTTTCCCCCTCGCAGATGGGGGACCTCAAATGCTCAGTTTCAGACTGTGAGGGGTAAATCGAAGACAGGCAATAGATGACGAGGGTGGTTTAAAAGGACTTAATCCTTTGCATGGGGAGTACTACAATTCCGCTCCGCTCGAAAAAAGCAACCGCCCCTCCGCTCGCGTCGCTACAAGCGACTCGGGCGGAACCTACTGCGCCGCGCCTGTCGCCACCGCCGCCGGCGCTCCTGGCCCCCGCTCCTCTCCGCCTCCGGCCTGTCAGGCGGTGGCAAGGAGGAGCGGGGATCCGTTGTCTAGCAGATCTAGTGATTTGCTAGGTTTTTTCCTAGTAATTTTTCCTTTCCTCCACAATAAAGGATTAGGTATTGAATCATCGATTCAATGTTTTCGATGCGGCCTTGTGCTTCATCTTGGTGTTCTTCTATGGAGTGCGTCGTCCTCTTCGTAGGCATCGCTTTCTCTATTGAGGGATCAAGGTATGTTCACCAAATCCACTTTGAGGAGGGATTGGATCTTTTTTCCGTTTGGTGGAATCATTTTTCCGGTCGCTGGTGCCACTGCTAGCGGCGGCGGATTTGTCCTTCCGGCCGCAGCTGGTGATGGCTAACGACGGTGTCAGATTTTATGGCCGGTTCAACCTTCAGAAGATATGGTCGATGCGCTTTTGGCGCCTTTTACTCCCTACAGTGGTTGAGCATATTGCGCCTCTTATGCGGTTTCCATATTTGTGGAGTTTTCTGTTGGTTGGGACTGCGACTCTCGAGCTTGGATCTGGCGAAGTTCCATGGCGTTGGTTTCTCCTGAAGCAGTGGACGTTGCCGGATGCAAGAAAGATGAATGATAGAGACCTAGTGATGTGCTTCAATGTAATTTTATTTTGTGTTGAGGTCTCAGTTGTAAAAGGGGTATATATCAATGAAATCCAGTCCTGTTCTAAAAAATCCTTTGCATGGGGAGCACATGGGCTCCAACCTGGGCTTCGCGTGGACGCACCTGTGTGTGCTGTTGCGCTGTGCTGTGGGGGAGTGCTACGGCAGCAGCGCTGCGTGCACGCCTGGGCGCTCGCCCGCCCCTGCCCCCTGGGCGCTGTGCTGCTGAGCCTCGCGCCTGGGGATTGTCCCCCACGCAGCGGCAGGCAACGGCGCGCTGGCCTGCAGTGCTGGTACGTCAGCCCTTTTTAATTTACAGCTTTCATATCTTTGTAGTTTCGAGCATCAAAATATATGAACTAATTATCCATAATGATTGTCCCACCGAGCCCATCGCAATGGTGTAATCCATGCCATCTACTTTTATATATGTTTTGCACACTTTATTAGTGTGTAGTCGAGGCCTCTTGAAATCAACGACTCACCAAAACTAGCGGACATAATTAGAATGAAATCTCTATCTCTAGTTTGCTGTTTGTTTTATCCTGGAGTTGGCGGCATAAATTTAGCACTTACCAGCCGTCAATAACAACGTTTGTCTTTTGCCATGCCTTGCTCCACGCCTTGGCCATGGCCAAGGCAAGGAATGCCGCAGATTGCTCATTGGCTAGGGCTGCGTACAGGGCTGTCTTGGACATCATTGGCTATGTGCCGGCCGATCGTCGGAAGGAGTGCTGGCAAGATCCAGTGCCAGGGCCCTCAACACCGAGTGGGCATAGGTGAGGGAAGAGGCCCTCTAGATGCGGTCCAGATTTCTCGCCATGGTGGTTGCCTATAGATGCCATGTTGAGACGCTTGCGCTCTCTAAGATGTGGCAGGATATGACACGCCCCCATTGTTGTGTCCTCTTCGACCATGGCCTTGATCACCATGGCAGGCACGACGGAGGTTGTGCAGGTGCGATGGCAGCGATATAAGCGCCACCACCTAGCAGATCCGGTGAAGTAAGCGCCGGATCGGTATGAATGAATTGTCATTTTGTCCACTAGCCTTCATCGTTCTACCATTGCCATGTGTTTAGCTCAGTTCAGTTCAGTTGTGATGTTTAACCTAACTAGCACAAAGGCACGTGCAGCAGGCACGTGTTTTAAGAAAAATATAGTATGAGAAGAGTCCTAGTGGCTAATGTGTAGCATGAGAAAGGAGTCTCGACTGCTCACGTACATGACCAATATAGCGTGAGAAAGAGTCATAGAGGCTCACGTGTAGCATGAGAAAGAGTCCTAACTGCTTACGTACATGACCCGTGGGTCCACCTGTCAGACCAATGTGTCTTTTGACGATTGACCGTCGAAATTCTTTCGTCCTTTATAGTATAGATTATGTGATGAGGTTGTACCTACTATATTGCCATGTTGTGATGTTAACCTAGTTATGTGATGAGGTTTAACCTAGTTATGTTATTTAGCTCTTGTGATGTTCAGCCTATATTATTGAGTACTTCTTATTCAGTTATGGTTAACCTATGTTATCCAGTACTTGTGATGAACTTGTACCTACTATATTTACATGTTATTAGCTAAGTTCATGTTGAGTTCAGCTGTTGCCAAATGACGATTTGAATATGATGTTATTGTTATGAATGTCTAGCACGTACACGTGCACATTCCATTGTATGTGCAGATGATGTTCGCGCAATTCGTTCATAACAATGTTACATTAACTACTCTCGTGGATCCGATGGCGAATTATGATTTTTTAGCTGCCCCGACAGCATTCTAACCGGTGCTAACGAAACCCGTAGCATTAGGTGAAAACACTGACATAACGTAATTAACAACTAGTTCATTTAGGGAAACTACTAAATGAAACGGTGTGCATTGAACCGATTCATTTAGCTAGACCAAACGAACCGGCTAGAACAAGCCGCTTCGAGTATCTTACTATTCTAAGCGGTGCGGAGCATGCCGGCACGTTTAAGCAGTCATTGGAAGCGGTTAAATACCGCTTAGGATGACCTCCTTATTGGCATCGCTTAAATTTAAGTGGTGTTGGCGCCGGCGCGGATGAGGTTTACGCGCCACTTACGATAGCGGTTTCTGCAGTAGTTTGGATCCACTAACATAAAAACATCCCTTTCCATGTCTTCGGATACAACCGAAAAAGGCTTGCCTGTTGTTTTGATTATGGCAACAACAGAATCACGGGAAGAGAAGAGAAAAGGGCAGAGAAAAACCACGGGAAGAGAAGAAGAGAAAAGGAAAGGAAAGAGAAAAGGACTCTTTGAAGTTGAGGGTTGGGGTTTCTTTAATTCTTTTTCAACTTGGACACCTTCCACATCTTGTGAGATGTCACGGGGATATCTTTTTTTTCTATTTCTTTTAGATGCACGGGCTCTTTTTAATGATGCCAACGGTTATGAGTTGCTCAATGGCTAGATGTTCTTTTTTAAAGGACTCGGAGAGGTGGACTGGAGGCACACCGTGGGGAGTTTATCTCGGGATTTCTTTACTCTTTTTTTCCCAACTTAGACTCCTTCCATACCTTGTGAGATGTCATGGGGATCTCTTTTTCTATTTGTTTTGAGATGCATGGGATCTTTTTAATTGATCTCAACGCTTATGAGTTGGTCCCTCAATAAATCAATATGGCCAGATGTTTTTTTCTCCAGTTAATGTAGAATTTTTTAGAGTCTGTGATTGGTATTGGCATAGATAGATGTAAAACATACCCTTATACAGTCTTAAGGCTACAATCGTGTGTGCGGCCAAAAACAAGATATAACATTTCATAATTACAAAACTTCTTTAGCAATTAGAAAATGAAATTATAAATAATTATGCCCACTAATTTAGTTACATGTACACTTTCTTCCTTCCAGTTTAATTATTTTATTTTCCTAACATGTTGGAAATCTGTTGTGATTGTTTGGCAAAATAAATCTCGTGAGTTATTGTGGCTAATGTCTTTTGTACAGAACACACATGCGGTCGTCTGCTATAAATAGGAGACATGAGAGTGTAGCCTCATCCCTCAGCCCTCGATCACCCAAGCCATTATATTCTTGTGTTCAGAAAGGGATATCCAGCCAGACATGGGAAGCAAGAGCCTCAATTGTGTGCTTTTGTGCGTGCTCATGCTGGGACTAGTCCTTGAACAGGCCCGAGTAGAGGGCAAGAGTTGCTGTAAGACTACCACTGCAAGAAACTGCTACAACGTTTGCCGTGTCGCGGGCAGGGCGCAGCAAACCTGCGCAAGTTTATGTGGTTGTAAAATCATATCCGGTAGCAATGCCCACCTGACTTTCCAAAATTGAACTTTCTCCCCAGCTACGGTACACTGAAGCGATTCTTTGTTTTATTAATTATTTCATGTCACAATAATTTATTTATGTACTATACATATTTGTTCTCCTGCAGAAGAAGCAGATAGAGTTGAATACTGCAGCTTCGGATGTAGGTCCTACTTGTGTGACATCATGGACAATGGCGCAGGAGAGAAGGTGAAAGCCAATGTGGAACGTTGTGGTTATGCATGTGACCGTTTCTGCAACGGAGATGCCATCACCAACACACCAGTTGCCGAGTAATCTTGGATGCCACACGCGTGGAAGGCCAAGGTCATGTTGCTCCTACATGTTCAATAAAGGATCATTAGTTGATAATATTCAAGCCATTATGATACCTTTGTATGTGTGCCTTTTATCTATATTTCTGCTCGAATAAAGTCCATCATGATGGATGTCATGTAAGATCTGGGTGTAATGATTATGCGCATCTAATGTCATGTAAGATCTGATGTCAAGAATGTTCTTCTGATGCTGAAAAAGGCGCCCACACCCCTCCTCCCCCCTCTGAAAACCTAGCGCCGCCACCCCTCCTCCCTCCCATCTCACCGCCGCCGGAGCTGGCTCGCCGGAAGCTCGTGCGACAGCTATGAGGGCGGCGGCGGGGCGGAATCTTTCGATTTGGGCAGCTCTCGCCCAGATCTGAGGAGTAGCGGCGGCGGTCTTTTACGGCTGCGGTGGCGACGGAAGCAGGGGCGTATGGGCGTGGTGGCATGCGGCGACGGGGATCTGTAGCGGCGGCGTGCGGCTGTGGGGGACTGCGGCGGCCGCGCCGGGCTGACTCCAGCGTCCGTGGCGGGGTGTTTGCCGGTGGGGAACCTCAGTTTCGCCCGGACCTTCGTTCCCGGCACTCCAAGGCGGCGACCTGCCGATGTCCGCGCACCCAGGGCCCTAGGGGCTCCTGGCGGCGGCTATGGTGGCCAGCCGGCACTGGATCCTGGCGCACCTGGCCGGCGCCCAGTACGTGGTGGCGGCTCCTGGTGGCGGTGATGGTATGCTACAGGTGGCAAAGGCCTGCCGGTGTCTTGCGTGGGCCGGCGATTGGTGGCCGTCGTATGGTGCAAGTTCTCAGGTGAAAGCCAAGCTGTCGTCTTCGATAGTGGCCGGCAACGATGGTGCTATGTTGCATCATTTTCTTTTTGAAGGCGTTGCCGCGAAGAACTCAGCCTCCAGGACAATTCTAGGTGAAAATGAAGAACCAATGTTTGGTTCGGGTGACGACGGCATCTTGACGATGCCATCCACTTGGGGCGTCGTTTTGGAATCCTTCGGATGGCAGTACCATGGACGGATGGGGGGAATGGTTGTGCCCGATGAGCTTTAACCTGTTTGAAGCGGGACTGTTGTGTCGGATTGTTGTGCCGCGTGGTAGAGATCGACTTAGTGTGGTGTCTACGCGACAGAAGATTATCAGGATCTAAGCAAGGATGAAGAAAGCGCATAGAAGATGTTTGAAGCTTAGTCTTTGTAGCTTTCTTTCTTAATCTTTCTTTGTTTTTTTTTGTTTGTTTGTGTTCCTCGGTTCGAGGTTGAGTCTAAGTACTCGTGTATCTTTTGGTCGTAGACATTCACATGTGAATGTTCAAGACCGGATTTTTTCCTTAATCTAAAAAAATGTTCTTCTGATGGTCATGTTCTTTTGATGTTCTGACGGTATCACTATAATATTACATTACATTATTGCAGCAACCATTATCCTCATCAGCCCATACGCGCCGGCGCAAACTGCACCGCTTCATTTAAGTCATTTGAAGCGGTTCTAACGGCACGAGCACGAATAAGGCCCTTGGTGGTAATTCACAGTTTTGTCCCTCGGTGAAAAATCCCCTAATAATTTGGCCAGTCATTCAGGTTATTAGTAAAGGTGGCATAATGCAAACCCTTAGGGAATACCCATTATGTGAGGCCTTAATTCAAACCCTGCTAGTTGAATCTAGTTATCCATCCCATAGGGCTAAGGAGGGTAACATATATAGTAGACACTACGCCAGAAATGATTTGACATGGCGGTAAAATCGTATCTGTGTTGGCATCCGCGAGCACCTCTGGTGCTGTTGGGCCTAGGGTTCCGTGGCCCCCCTAGGAGTCTAGACAATACAGAAAGCCGAGAACAAAGCAAGAGGCCTAATGGTCCTTCAGTTCCTCCAAAATGCCAACCCTTTTACACGTGGTGGAGGGCGCCTTTTATACCCCCACCGCCTCACCCTGGAAGGACGAGTATGCCCCTGCCCTACATTACAACTTCATAGGCATGCAAGCCTTCTCCCGTACATTCACCGCCGTGTTCAACCACCCCGGCAAATCCAACTTGTACACCTACAGCGCTGCCGTGACTGACCAGCCTACCTAAGGCGCCTTCTCGAGAACCCGCCTCCAACGTCGTCTGCTTTACGCCCCCAGGAGTTGTTCTGGCGGGGCGCCTGGCCTTTGCTCCGGTCGATCGCCGCAGCCCCGGTCTGGGGTCCCTGGCCGGTTGCCCCCCCCCCCCCGAGCCTTCTTCTGGAGACCCGCGGTCTCGGCCGCCCGCCGGGCTTCGCCGGGGCCCTGGTTGGAGCTCCGCTTCCGTGTTGCGGCTATCCCAGGGCTTCGATACCTAAAATAAAAGCATGGTGAGTGGCCCGCGGCCCTGGCCGCCTGCCAGGCTTTGCTGAGGGCTCAGCCAGAGCCGTGCCTCCAGGCGGTGGCCGTCTTGGGTCTTCGGTGCCTGAAAAAGGAAAACCGGGTTAGCCGCCGCGGAGCCGCCGTTAGGGGCTCCACACCTCTCGTGGGGAAATCCCCTAGGGCGTCGCCGGGCCTTCCAGAGGGGCTTGAGGTGGGCTTCGTTTTGGCGGTCCCCAACAGTAGCCCCTCGCGGGTCGGGCTCCGACTTCGGCGCCCAAGGCCCTCGAATCCTTCGACAGCCCCCAAAAAACGCCACCCCGAGCGCCGGAGGAAGGGGCCGGCTCCGGAGATGTTCCTATGAGACTGTTGGCTGTGGGCGCCTTGGGCGGAGACGGTGGACGCTATACGGAATGGACACGCATCATCCGCCGGTTGGCCGCATGCTCGCGTTCCGAGGCGCCTTTGTCGGTTACCCCGGGTGACCCTATATAAGGGGGGGAGGGCGCGGTGAAATCCACTTTTCACCGCGCCGCACCCTCTCGTTTGCCCTAATTCACGCCGCCTCGAGATTTGCGCTTGCTACATCCTATGGCCCTCGTTGTTCAGGGTTGTTGGATTTCTGTCCTTTAGGGGCTCCGGTTTGTGGCTTTGGTTATGCCCCTTGCGGCGAGGGTCCTCTGTCCCTTCGCGACCTTAGCGCAGGTTTTTGTTTTCAGGCTGGCTCGGACCAAGCAGATTGCCCGGCTGATCGACTTGGCCACGGCGGAGCCCTGCGCACAACGACGTTCCGGCCGGGGAGGGGGCTGATGTTGAGGTTCATGAGGTTCAGGCTGAGGGTGGCGCTTAGCCCGGCTGCTGGGGAGCCGGCCGCGGCCTCCACAGGGGAGGGAAGTGATGGCCCGTCGGGTGACGAATCGGAGGCTGCCGGCCGCGCGCGGAAGTCGAAGCCGCGCCCGACCGTCTACTTTGGGCCCTCCTGTGTTGGGGAGTCCACAATCAGATTCTACGAGGAGAAAGGCTTCTTCCCTGCGGGATGGGGCCGTGCGCCCGGAGCCGAGTCGGAGCCAACTCCCCGTCCTGGAGAAGCCATGGTGTTCCGGGACTTCTTCAACGCGGGGCTCCGGTTTCCGTGCCAACCTCAGCTGGTGGACATTTTGAGGCGGTATCGGGTGCAGCTTCACCATCTGACCCCGACCTCCTTCATCCAGCTCAGTAAGTTCTTCTGGGCTGTGAAGACCTTCCGAGCGGAGCCCGATGTGGACGCATTTGTGCGGCTCTATGAGCTGCATACTCAGTACAAGAAGGTGACGCTTGCTGATGGCGTCACGTACACCAACCAGTTCGGGTTTGGCACCTTCATCCCGCTCAGGGAGCTGGACCTAGTGTGATGAAGGTGGAGCTGTCCAAGGCTCAAAAGGGGAAGCTGGACGACGAGTGGCTCCAGTACTGGTTCTATGTGGGAGCTTCGGCGGGAGGGTCAGTCCGGGCCAACGAGGGGGAGCCCCTGGACGAGTTCGTGGCGGTGGGGATCTGGCCCCTGAGGTCGTCGTGGAGGCCGGTGTCCCTTGAGCTTCGGGATTTTGGAGACTTCAAGGGTGTGCCTTTTCCCTTGTTCCAACTGGACCGGGCCATTCGGTTCCCTGGTCTGTCGGATGGCCAGATAGTGGAGAAGGTCGACCGCGACGTCGTTGACCTGCTTGGCTATGTTACTGGCCCGGAGGTGGACTCCCGGGCGGCGATCGTCAAGCATGATCAGAGGCTGAACCGGTGCCTCGTTGAGATGGGGGTGGAGGTGCCCCCGAGGGCCTTTCTTTCGAAGGGGGCTTCGCGTGCCCGTAAAGGGGCTATCGCCCCGGCCTTGGCGGAGGCTGGGGCCAAGATGAAAGCGGTGGTCCCCCAGAAGCGGAATGGGGCTCAGGAACTGTCCGCCGCCGAGGCAAGTGTGGGCGGAGATTCCCAGAGGACGAAGGAGTCTGAGCGGAAGAAACGGCGTCGTCTTGAGACGCAGAGCCGGCAGGTTGCTGGCGAGGATACCTCGGTGTCGAGAAGGTCTAGGCTGAGCTCAAAGGTTATTATCAAGAGACCTAAGAGCCGGACCGTGCTGCGCGTGGCCCCCGTCGACTCGGACGATGAAGGGGACCAGACGCCTCCGAGGCCCATCTCCCCGACCATGGAGGCGGAGCTGGCGGCGGATGCAGTGAAGGCCCTGGTGGCTCCAGGGGGGCCCGCCTCATCCCTGGAGATGGTTGAAGCGGCCGCTGCTGTTCGCTCCAAGGCTGCGCGCTGTGGTCCAGCTGAGGCACTGATCCCTGGATATCCGCCTTTTGCTACCTGCGATGCCTCCCCCGGCTTCTTGGAGGATCTTCGCCGGGTGTCGTCCTTGCCTGGGGAGGGGCTGGTGGAGCCGCGGCTGAGCTTTGCAGGTTTGTTGATGTGTCACGGCTTAGTGAACCGTGACAGGGATGAATACGGGAGGGCTTTTGACATGAGCGTTCATTTGGGGTCCCGCATCTCTTCCTTAACCTATGGTGTGCTGATGTTGAAAGGTGATGCTCCCGTGGCGTCGCCGCAGAGCGAGGCTGCGGTTGTCGGCGCAGGCGGAGCCGAGGGGGGCCTCCGCCCCGGGCTCCGGGTAAGGAGTCTGCTGTGGTAGGGGTCGCCGGAGCTCACGGGGGTCCTCGACCTCTTGACGTGTCAGGTAGGGGTTTCCCAAACCAGCTTCCTCGTGCCCGTAGGGGTGGTTCCTTTAACGCGTATCTTCCTTGTTTTGCTTTTCAGATTTTGAGCAGATGGTTAAGGGCTATGGAGTGAAAGACCTGGTTGCTTTAGCTGTGGAGTACGGCCAGAGGGTAAGTCGCTTTTCTTTGCTTCTTGGGGAGAAGGAAGCTCAGCTGGAGGGGCAGGAGAAGCTGGAGGCGGACAGCCTTCGGGAGGAGGTTAGTTGCTTGAAGACCCTGAGAGGGCTGCTTAAGGAGTCCAATTCCGAGCTTGCTATGCAATACTCACCTGAAGGTTGCTTGCACGGAGATGGTCAACGAGATTGCGAAGCTGAAGGCGGAGCTGCGCAAGAACGAGGGAGTTGTCGCTGGGCTTCGCGACTTGGTGGAGGCTGAGACCAATCTCCGGGCCAAGGCCGAGGAAGATAGGAAAGGGGTCGCGGCGTCGCTAGAGGAGCGGGCCCAGCAAGCTGCGGGTCTTGAAGCCCAAGTTTCTGAAAAAAAATCGGGATATCAATGGGCTCCGCTCTGAGGTGGCCGGGCAGGCCAAGCAGATTGAGAGGCTTCGGGAACAGCTGGCCGACGCGAGGCTCCGCTCGGCTGAACGCGAGGCCGAGCTCCTGGCTCAGTGTCGCAAGGCGTAGTGCGCTTATGCGGCGGCCCTCAAAGAGTTCGGCTCCTGCCCCGCTCCGTCCCCCCGCATCAGCTGACAGCTTGGCGTACTTGGAGTGGCTTGAGGCTGAGTTCCAGTCGCTCCCATCGGTCTTCGAGGGTACTAGCGACTACGCAGCGGCCTTGACTGTGGAGACCGTGGGGGAGGCATTGGAGAACGCCGGATGTGACCACCTTCTCAAGGTGGGCACAAAATCGATGGCCTTCAGCAGGGCCACCTTTGCGCGTTCTTCCGAGGCCGTGAAGGACCTACGCCGAGCCTGCATCCGAGGCTGGTGGAACACCGACGGGCAACTCCTGGTGCGTACGACGGCGCGCGCTCGACTGGCGGAGGTACGTGCTTAGCTTTGCTCTGGTTCGAGCAGTCTGTT
>WEIB01000599.1:0-31474 GCA_015476505.1 Urochloa ruziziensis
TTGATCTTCTCGGGATTGGCCTCGATGCCGCGCGATGACGGATGAACCCTAAAGTTTCCTAGAGGGCACTCCAAAGACACACTTGGTTGGGTTTAGCTTCCCTTGCCACTTCCGCAAAGATGCGAAGGTCTCCTCCAGATTAGCGATGAGGTCTTCTGGGTTCTGGTCTTTACGACCACGTCATAGACAATAGGCTTCCACGTTGCGATGAAGTTGCTTCTCCGAGGCAGATGTGGATCGCAGCACTGGTAAGTCGCACCAGCGTTCTTCAGCCCAAAGGACATTGGTGGTAAGCATAGCACCATAAGGGGTGATGAAGCCGTCTTGATTGATTCTCCTCTTTCAGAGATATTTGGTGATAACCCGAGTAGCAATCAAGAAAGCAAAGTTAAGGCCAGCCAGCCGTGGAATCAATAACCTGGTCGATGCGCGGTAACCGAAGGGATCCTTGGGGCAATGCTGTTGAGATTAGTGTAGTCGACGCACATGCGCCACTCGTTGTTGTTCTTCTTTCTCACCAAGACTGGATTGGCCAACCAGTCGGGGTGGAAGACTTCCTTGATGAATCCTGCGGCGAGTAGTTTCGCCAGCTCCTTCTTGATCACCTCTCGCTTGTCGGTTGTGAACCGTCGCAACCGTTGCCTCTTGGTGTAGCTTTGGGATCAACGTTAAGGTTGTGCTCGATCAGGTTCCTTGGCACTCCTGGCATATCTGCAGGTTTCCATGCGAGATTCGCGGTTGGCTTGCAGGAACCTGACGAGCTCGCCTTCCTATTTCGGGGTTAAGCCGGCCCCGATCTTGTGGTCTTCAACTGGTCTCCTGCCAGCAGTGGTGCGTCCTTGGTCGCCACGTCTTCAGGGACGGCCGCCTTGTGTGGTCCGGCTCCTTGCTGGGGACCTCATACTCTGTCTGCTTCAGCTTCTGAGCCGCTGCGAAGATCTGGGCCATGGCGTTGGGTACCTGAAGGGTAGCCGCAAACTCCACAGCCTCTCTGTCGCAGTTGGTATGATCGTTGCAAGTCGTCGCGGATAGAGATGACGCCTCTGGTCCTGGCGTCTTGAGGACGAGGTAGACATAGTGTGGGATGGCCATGAACTTGGCCAACGCAGGACGTCCAAGGATCGCCTGATAGGAGGTCTCGAAGTTCGCCACCTCAAACTTGATGTACTCTGTCCTGTAGTCCTCCTGCGTGCCGAATGTGACTGGTAATGTGACTTGGCCGAGGGGGAAGACTGCCATTACCAGGGACAATGCCATAGAACGGGGAATCGGTGGGAGTCAACATTTTTTCAATGTCGAGTCCCATCCTCTTCAGGGTGCCAGAGAATAGCACGTTCAGCCCCGCCGTCGATGAGCACCTTGGTGAGTTGTGATCCTGCCACCGTGGGGTCCAGGATGAGTGGCAATTGCCCTGGTTCGTCGTAGCTGTTCCACTGATCTGCCCTGGAGAAGGTGATTGGAACCTCCGAGTACTTTAGGTATCCTTGGGACGGCTGGCTCAATTGCCATTATGTGCCGCAAGGCGAGCTTATGCTTCCTCCGAGTGGGGAAACCATAGTCCGCCACCCATGATGACCATGAGTACGTTCTTGGGCTTCTGGAACTTGGGCGTCTGGTCCTCGTCGTCGTCTTCTTCTTCGTCGTCGGCCCTGTCCTTGTTCTTGGCTTCAGGATCGAGTGGTTCCCTTGCCGTCTTCTTCTTGGCCTTGTTCTCTCGATCCTTTTCGGCGTATATGCGTTGGAGATCATAACACTGGCCTATGGTGTGCTTATGCTTTGGGTGCATTGGGCACGGCCTGTCCATGATGTTCTCAACGTCGCTCTTGCCGGGGTAGTTCTTCTTTTGGCTTCACATGCCAGTCTCCAGAGTTGCGACTGTGTCGTCTGGCTTGCGCTTGTTGTGCTGGGAGCCCTACTGGCCTTTGTTGTTTTGCCTCTCCCTACCCTGGGGAGGGCCATACTTCTTGAGGTCGCGGTCTTCTTGCTCAGACCATGTCTCAACTTGGTCGCGCAGGGCGTCCAGAGTCCTTGGACGATGCAGGCCAAATTGCCTGTCAAAGAACTGTTGGTGATGCCGTTCTGGAATAAGTCGCTGCGGTCGCAATCAGAGACGTCCACCACCGAGTCTTGATTTCCATGAAGCGGTGTATGTAGTCGTGCGCGCTTTTTCCTTTGTGCTGTTTGCACATGGCGAGGTCGTGTTGAGTCTTGGGGCGACTGTATGTGCCTTGAAAGTTTGACACGAAAATCTTCTTCAGGCGTTCCCAGGAGTCAATGGAGCGTTGTGGCAGGTTTTCGAACCATGTGAGTGGAGCGGGCTCGAGTGCCATTGGGAAGTATCTGCACTTGATGGCAGTGTTGCCACCCGCGCACTCGATAGCTTTAGAGTAGATGCGCAGCCACGACTCAGGGGAGGTCTTGCCGTCGTACTTCTCGAAGCCGACTGGTTTGAAGGGTTGCGGGTAAACCACCATCCGGATGTCCCTGGAGAACATTGGGTACTCGTCATCTTCTTCCCTGTACCCCCGGGCTTCATCACGCCTCTTGGATTCAAGAATGGAGCATGCGTCGCGATTGGCGTTGATGGTTTGCCGGAGGTCGGCACTGTGTGCCGGCCCGTGGGATGATGTAGCAGCGTCGTTGCGATGAGTGCGTCCGCCTTGTTGACGATCATCCTCTGGTCGGTGTGGGGGTGCGCCTTCTGCGCGGTTGGCCTCTCCTAGTCGGCTGGGGTTTGGTGGACGATGCTTGTCACGGGGAGGTTGACGTCCGCTGCTTTCGACTTCTTCGCTGCGCGATGGTGCGGCGGCGATGGCCTTGTCGAGAGTGCGGATCATGTCGTTGATCCTTTCGAGTGCAGCTGCCGTCTCTAGGGTTCTTGGCAGGCTGCGGACGTGGTAGGCAATCTCCATGGCGTTAGCCATAGGAGAGTCGTAGCGTGCCACTCGTGCGAACTCTTGAGCGAGGTTGCGCCCGGCAATGACGCGATTGCGAGCGTTTAGGCGGCGCTGAGCCCTCCTGTTGTTCCGGATTTCTCTGTCCATGGCCGCTTGGGCGGATTTGCCAGCGGATGCGTCTTCATTCGCAGAGATATCTCCTTCTAGCTCAAAAGCGTAGCGCGGGTCGTTGTCGACGTCACCAGCTGCTGCTGCGCCAGCCATGAAGACTTGTCGATTGGGTTCGACAGAGTCGCTGGAGCTTGGGGTGACGAGCTCCATAGAGCTTTCCTCTTCTGGCAGCAGCGGTGTGCCGTGCTGGAACGGCAGGTCGTCAGTAGCTTCAGACCCAAAGAGTACAAAGATCTGGCGGGACTCGTAGACGTCCCATGGGATCCTGTCTCTTTGGTAGACTGATCTTCCTTCAGGCGTGGCGTAGATCACGAGGTCGTGTTCGCCATCGTCTTGTAGTGTCTCCTCGTCCGAGTCCGAGTGGCATTTGGGGACCGCTTGGCTCAGAGAGTTGGCGTGTCCTGCCATGAATCAGACTGGAACGTCCCGCTTCGAGTCCATGACGGACTCGAACTGGCTCCGTAATGCCTCACAGTATGCGTGGGTCGAATTACGGAGTCCAAACGGGAATTGGGGTGGGAGGGCTTTTTGCTTCTCCGAAGTCGTGATCGACTCGGACTCTTGCCCGCGGATCAGGTCCTCGTGCGTGATCTCGCCGAGTTGTTCGGCCAAATCTTCCATGATGGGCGCTTGTTCCTGCTTCAGCTCCGCAGGTGTCTCGAAGTAGCTGTAGAAGCCACCCGAGCCGTCGGCGACGTAGACACACGAGCCAAAGTGGAACGTTGTGCCCTCCTGAGGCGCTTCAGCTTGAATGTAGGTCACCATTGCGTTCTCCACGGGATCTTCGAGGAAAACCCCTACCTGGCGCGCCAGATGTCGGTGTTCTACCGTCGATCCTACCGAGGGGTATCCCGAGGTAGTAGAGTTTCAGGTGGGTTTCGCCGAGATCAGGAACGCAAAGGCTAAGAGACTTAGGATTTTAGACAGGTTCGGGCCGCTTAGAAGGCATAATACCCTACGTCCTGTGTGGTGATTGGTATTGATTGTACGTCTCTCTGTTGGGAGACTTGGGTTGTTCTTGGAGGGGGTCTGCCCAACCTTATATACACGGCGGGCAGGGTTACAAATGTCGGTTTCGAGTAGAATCCTAACCAATTACTACTCCGAGAGTGCTTTACAAGCCAATCCGAGTAGTTTACAAGTCATACGACTAGTTTCCATAACGAGAATAGTCCTTGCAGTACTCTACTCGTGTTCTTCACGCCTGGTATGACTCTGTCTGGAGACAATCCATGTGTCCCTGTGGGCCCATGGTCGTACCTCCAACACCCTCCTCCTTGGGATTCAGGAGGGAGGCTCTGCCTGAAGGCGAGCCAGAACGGCGACGAGGGGAGGCCGGCCGGCTTGCCATAGGCCGATCGGCCTGGGCAGAGGCCGGCCGGCCCTCCGGCTTCGCCACCACGGCCTCGATGAATGCCGCCCTCTCGATAATCCGGACGCTGCTGGCACTGGAGGCACTGGGCATCCCTTTCAAGGATTGGGATGGAGAATGGCTGCTTCGGGAGACCGAGTTGGAGTCTTGGTGGCTGGACTGGGAGGCCATGCCACTAATTCTCAAAGGGGGGAGAGTTTCTGGAGAAGGGAGGCTCGAGAGTTCTGATGGGGAAGAAGAGAGGGGAGCCTTTCGATTTAAAACGACGCTCCTCTTTCAAAACCCCACAGATTCTCGGAAGGGATAACGGGGAGACTCTTTCAAACGAAGAGCATCCCGGGACGAGCCCAGCCTGGCCCTGTCTCAGGAGCTTCTGAAATTTTTCAGGTGTGCTCCACTCGCTCTTCTTCCAGAAGTTTCTTAGGATTTGGCTAGAAAAAGTTTAAAGAAAAGTGAAGGGGAGAGGGAAGTGATCTTTACAGGTTGCTTTGTTGAGCTTCCTGTAATCGATACACATCCTCCATCCAGTAACGGTCCTCTAAGGAATAAGCTCGTTCTTCTCGTTCTGGATAACTGTCATTCCACCCTTCTTTGGCACAACTTGAACTGGGCTGACCCATTCACTGTCTTGCACGGGATAGATTATACCCGCGTGCAGAAGCTTCAACACTTCTTTCTTGACTACCTCCCTCATCGCATCATTCAGCCGTCGTTGATGTTCTCTAGACGGCGTATGGTCCGGCTCCATAGGTATGCGATGGGTGCATAAACTGGGGTTGATCCCCTTCAAGTCCTGTAGAGAATACCTGAAGACAGACCGGTGTTTCTCTAGGACTGTGATAAGCTGCCGAGTCTCATTCTCTGTCAATTTGTCACTGATGACGACTGGCGAGCGTCGGTCGTTGTGGAGGAAAGCCTATCTGAGTCCAGGAGGCAGCGGCTTTAACTCAGGAGGGGGGTGTTGTGGCTTTTCTTCCTCGTTGAATTTCATAAAGCCGTCCGTTTCTGCCTCTTGGATGAAATGGTTAGCCTCTTCAGCCTGCGATGACTGAGCTTGCTCTGCTTGAGTCGAGCTAACTGCTTCCTCCACTGGGTTCGTCTCGGATCGAGCCTCTGCGATGGTGTTAACCGCCCGCACGAGGCTGACCGGGATGATCTCTTTACCAACTCTGAACTGTATCGTTGCTCGATCGTGGTTTGGGTTGGCAAGGTGCTCTATTGGCTGTCCAATCAGGAAGAAGTTGTCACCTCTAGGGACATCGAAAATGTGGAAGTCTAGGAAAATCCTGTTGCGTCCCATGTGTACGGGCACAACCCGGATGATTCATTTACATTCCATCATTTGGCCGTCGATCCACTTGAGGTACTTACGGGAGAAGGACCGGGGTTCGTCTGGTTGCACTCGTGCTGCGAATGCACTTGATATGATATTACTCCCGACCTTCGGGTCGTAGGCAACTTCCTGAGTGTTAGTTCCCTCAATAGCGCAATGGAGTACTCTGAAGTTGCGGGTGGTTCGGATGATGTCTTCACAACTTTCAATTTCCTCCATCCATTCCTTGCTCATGATCACAGATAAACCCTCAATCTGCGGTACGGCTTCTAGAACGAACGCCTTAGACCTTGAACTTGCGCACACTTGTTCCATAGGCATACGTGATGTATTGCCGATCTCCAAGTACTCTTCTTCTATAAAGAGCTCGGGAATGAAGTGCGGCAGATCGTCGAGAATAGTTTCTTGGTCTGAGGACTTGTGGTGTTCGAGCACTTCCTCTATGATCGGAGGAGGCGGATCAAATGTAAGGGCAAGGATTGGCGGCTTGTCTGTGGGGGTTGCTGGTGGTGTTGGTGGGTCATCGAAGACTCCTGTGTACTCGGTAGAGCTGAGAACCTTTTCCAAGATTTCTCGTACCTCGTCCACTGTCTTGTATAACACTGACCCTGCGGAAGTGATGTTCAAGAACTGTGCACTTTTCGGCTTCAATCCACCAACAAAATGCTGCATAAGCATTTCCTCTGGAATGTTATGCGGTGGCCCTGAGTTGGCCAGCTGAATAAATCGCTCCCACGTGGCTCCAAGTGACTCATCACCTTGCTGATATGTCATCAACTCGACTCTGAGCTTTAAGATCTTGGAGACAGGGTAAAAGAACAGACAAAACTCGTCCTTCAATTTGATCCAGTCTCCGCTAAATCTCCTTGCAGTCTGGTCGTATCAAGATTTTGCATTTACCATCAGAGAAATTGGGAAAAGTTTCCATAGAATAGTGTCTTGGTTGACACCGGGTATAATAAGAAGAGAGCAATTCTCTTCAAAAACCTGCAAGTGAGCATAGGGACTTTCGTCTTTCGTTCCACCGAAAGACTATGCACGAACCATGGCAACGAGACTGGGACAGATCTCGAAGCCATGAGGTGGTATGGGGTGGCAAGATGAAGGCGGTTCCAAATACTCGCTAGATGGAACCGTCAGAGAACTAGGAGAAAACTCCATGTGGTAGATGGTTATGGGGGTAAAGTGTATGGCTAAAAAGATCCTACACTAGTGTTGCTACTGTTCCCCGGCAACAGCGCCAGAAAAGCTTGTTGGCGCTCCTTAGCCTAACTAAATCCACAAGAGCACGGGGTACGATGTAGCCTTTCACCAGGGGAGTAAGAACCTGGATATCGAATCCAAAAACGGTAGACGCGACTAGCCTAGAACTTTTCTAACCGGATCCACCAGGGAGCACAAGGTAAGCGGGTAGAGAGCTTGACTTTAGTTAGCTACTCGTTACCCCAGACAAACTATCTATATGTAATCTGATCTGCTTCGATGGCTAGAACGGGAAGAACTCAGAACGGGGTGAGAGAGGGGTTCTTCCGGGCTCAGCACTACTGTTATGGGTACACTTGAACATGGTGGTGTATAAAGGACGGACAGGACTGTCATCACCTGCCGCCTACCACTGCAGTTTCGTGGGGTGCAACACAACGTGAGATGGCTAGCCAGCACAGGCACCACGCCTAAGCTTTCAGCCACTGACCTCCACCCAACGCGAAGGGCTATAGTGGAAACCCCAAACAAGAGTCGCTGTCACTCGCGCAGACTCAGGTACCTGCAGATCAAATATAAATAAAATAGATTGCTGAAAGTAATTCGTAAACTAGCGAGGTACTAAAGGCAAGGGACCGAGGACTTACTGAAGATAACTCCTGAAGTATGTTCCTCTGGGGTGGAAATGTTGAGATGAGACCGAGAGGAAATCCCGGACTCTCTCTACAAAGCTTGGCTGTCACCCAAGCGACTCACCCACTCTCTCCCTAATCTAACTCTAAAGATGAAAACTCCTCTCTAGACTTCTCTTCTCTCCTTTGGATGGATGATGGTTGCCTTCTCAAGGTGAAGTGGGGTCCCTTTTATAGTCTTGAAGGGTGGTTGCATGCGTCAATCTTAAGCTAACCCTCTGCTTAACTGCCACGCGAAGTGGGGCACGTGGCAGCCTCTGGGGAAGGCCGGCCGGCCTAGGCCAGGCCGATCGGCCTGGCCTGGCTGCCCCGTGGCACCGCCTTCTTCAGAGACACTCTGGATTGCTCCCTGAGGTCGGTAATGGTTGCTTTGGATCAAAGCTGTCCAAGAATCCAAGGTTGGTGGGCCCTTTAATCCATGCAAGTGTAGCTTAGGCCTTTCGGGTCCTTGGATCAAACCGACGTTGATCGCACGTCTTAGGATCTTTGGTGTTGTATTTGGGATCTCCTGGATCAATGACGTGGCAAAGGGGAACAGAAGGGGGCCGGTCGGCCTATGCTAGGCCGGCCGGCCTGGCTTTGTGTCCAAAGTTCTTCATCTTTTGCTTGCTTGCTTCTGCACTCACAAATTATATAAAACTTGTGGAACTCATTAGAAATAACCAATTTCCATTTGTTCTGAGCAAGATGAGCCTGAAATATGACGGAATGTTGGTGGCAAAATTGTATCGTAACGACCACCAACAGGTTTGTCCCCCGGGCTGCATAGGAGAAAGCTACAGTTGCCGGGCCTATCGAAGCCCGCTCCAGGCTTCACCCTCTGAATGCACCAGGTGAGGATCATCAGATTAGTTTGCTTTGGCGTTGGTGCTAGTTCTAACGATTGCTCTTTTAGATTTTGAGCAGATGGTGAGGGGCTACGGGGTGAGAGATTTGGCCGCCCTGGCTGTGGAGTATGGTCAAAGGGTAAGTCACTCTTCGAGTCTGCCTCGTGCACTGTGCGGCTTGGTTTAGTAGTGGTCTTGATCGCGTTTGAGCTCTTTGCAGAATTGTATTATTGGGCGCGCCCTTGGCGAGAAAGAGGCCCAGCGGGAGGAGGAGAGGTCGGAAGCGGACGACCTTCGGGAGGAGGTTAGTTGCTTGGAGACCCTGAGGGGCCTACTAAAGGAGTCAAATTTGAGCTTGCTATGCAAAATACTCACCTGAAAGTTGCCTGCACTTAGATGGTCAATGAGATCGCCAAGCTGAAGGCGGAGCTGTCCAAGAACGAGGGGGTTGTCGCGGGGCTCCGTGATTTGGTTGAGGATGAGGCAAATCTGAGGGCTAAGGCCGAGCAAGAGAAGAAGAGAGTTGCGGCTTCGCTGCATGAGCGGGCGAAGCAGGTGAAGACTCTCGAAGCCCAGCTTGCGGAGAAGTCCGAGGTTGTTGACGGGCTTCGGGCCGAGGCTGCCGGGCAAGCCAAGCAGATTGAGGAGCTTCAAGGGCAGCTGTTGACTACGAGGCAGCTCTCGACCGACCGCGAGGCCGGGTTGCTGGCTAAGTGACGCAAGGCGGAGCGCGCCTATGCGGCCGCGCTAGAGGAGTTCGGGTCCTGCCCTGCTCCGTTGCCCGCAGGCGCTGACAGCCTGGCCTATTTGGAGTGGCTTGAGGTCGAGTTCCAGAGTCTCCCAGAGGTGTTCGAGGGTACCAGCAACTTTGCGGCAAGTCTTACCCCAGAGACCGTGGCGAAGGCCCTGGAGAACGCTGGGTGTGACCACATCGCCAAGGTCAGGACTATGTTCATGGCGTTTCGGCGAGCCACCTTCACGCACTCGTTTGAGACCGTGAAAGACTTGCGTCGCGCATCTATTGAAGGCTGGTGGAATTCTGACAGCAGACTCCTAGCGCGGACTACAGCGCGTACATGATTTGCGGAGGTAAATTTTGTAGCTTTCTTGGTTTTTAGGTTTTATTGGCGGGGCTTGGGCCGCTTGTGTCTCGCCGAGCGTGTTTGACTTTGTTTTTGCCATGGGCAGCTGAGGGCCAGGGCGGAGCTTGAGGGAGGGAGGTGGAAGAGGAAGAGGAAGGGGAAGACGAAGCCAAGACCTCAGACTCTGGGGACACAGACAAAGATGAAGAGAGGCGGGCTCCGGAGTCTGAAGATGGTAATGCCTCGCGACAATCTCCCAAGGCTCCACCGTGGGATCCTGGCACCAGTGGGATGAGCGAAGTGAAGGACTGACTTTCGTGGGAGGAAAAGATATGCTTTTGGTTGTCGACTGTAACTTTTGTTGGTTAAACTTGCTTGGTGTAATCGGGGTGCACAGGTTGCGCCTCTTGACGTTGATGATGAAGTTAAGCCCTTGCGAATGGAGGGGCGTGCGGCTGTTTTCGAGTTGTAGCCCGTTCCGTGTCTTTCTAGGGCTGTCTCGTTTTTATAGAAGCCCTTGACTAGTCCGCGTGTCGAGCCTCACCGGCGGTTCTCGTTCTGAAAAACGCCATCCCCCGCCTAACCGCCGGGGGGGAGGGGGTGGGGTAGAGGGCTTCGTGCGGGGCTTTGTTTTTGCGTGAAACGCCATCCCCCTGCCTAAGCCCCGTTCGGGGCCTCTCCGCACTTTTTTCTGAGGGGTACTTTGTATGTGCAAGAATCGTGGGCCCGTCGATAGGCCTTTCTAGGTTTTGGCGCAGCGCTGGCATGACATCGATAGTTGTGATGGCGCGTCACGTGCGAACAGTACTCCAGGTTTCACGTGCAGACAGTATTGGAGTTTCACGTGCGCATAGTGCTGGGCTTCACATGCGGACAGTATTGGAGCTTCGCGCGTCTACAGTGTTTTGGTTTCACGTGTGAACAGTACCTTGGTTGCGTGGCCTATAAAAGGAGGGAGACGCCACTCCTTTGCCTTTCGTGCCAGTTTTACGCATGCCGCTTCATGGACGCCTCTGTCCGTCTTTTGGTTTCAAAGGGGTGCGAGCGAGGTGTTTGAGGCTATGAGGATGCTCGCGATCCGCAAGGTAGTCAGAGGTTGCAGGACCGCGGCCTATCCTGTGCTCGTAGTAGGAGGGCCAGATGACGGTCCGACCCGGAGCTCCCTTGCGGGTGCCATTGCGGAGCTGGCTGCTAGATGCCTTCCGGCGCTTGGGGCCTTCCCCGGCGTCGTTTGGTCGTGGAGCGCAGTTCCTTGCTCGCGTTTCTTCTCGACGGCCTGGAGGTTATGAGAATGCTCACGAAATCTTATCCTGCACTAACTCTCCGAGCTTGGCGAGGATGATGGTGTGGGCCTAACGATGCACCGCTGTTGCGGTGGTGTAAAGAGTTTGTACCTATATAGGGCCCTTGGGCTCGGTTTCTTTTGTTTCGCTTAGCAGGTTGTTTCTGTAATTGCTTATTACTAGTGTTAATGCGTAATGATTTTGCGGTGGAGCTCCCCCGTTTGGACGAGTTGTTCGAGCTTCTATGTTTTGTAAAGCTTGGTAACTAGCGTTGGTGAAGCTTTAGAGGAGAGGCTTCGGCGCACTCTATCGCGGAGCCCTTCGTTTGTCTTATCGGAATTTCTTGGGAGGGCGGCTCCAGCGCGTTCTACGCGGAGCCCTTTGCCCACCTCATTGGGGCTTCGAGGGAAGGTTGCTTCCGCGCATTTTACGCGGAGCCCCTTGCCCGCCTTGGCGGTACTTCGAGGGAAGGTAACTTCCGCGCGTTTTACGCGGGACCCCATGCCTGCCTTAGCGGGACTTGGAGGGAAGGTTGCTTCTGCGCACTTTACGTGGAGCCCCTTGCCCGCCTTGGCGGGACTTCGAGGGAAGGTGACTTCCGCACGTTTTACGCGGAGCCCCTTGCCTGCCTTAGCGGGACTTCGAGGGAAGGTGGCTTCCGCCACATTAGCGAGACTTCGAGGGAAGGTGGCTTCATCGCGTTTTACGCGGAGCCCCTTGCCCGCCTTAGCGGGACTTTGAGGGAAGGTGGCTTCCGCGCGTTTTACGCGGAGCCCCTTGCCTGCCTTAGCGGGACTTCGAGTGAAGGTGGCTTCCGCGCGTTTTACGCGGAGCCCCTTGCTCGCCTTAGCGGGACTTCGAGGGAAGGTGACTTCCGCGTGTTTTACGCAGATCCCTTTGCCCGCCTTAGCGGGACTTCGAGGGAAGGTGGCTGCCGCGCGTTTTACGCGGAGCCCATTGCCCGCATTAGCGGGTATTTTCGGGGGGAGAGGGAGGCTGTTTGGTCGTGTGCGCTTGGCGTGACACGGCCATTGTGCCCCCAAGCCCTTATTGGGGGGCTCAGGGTTGATAATTGGCCCGACGTCCCTTTCGAACCGGAGCCCCCTGTGTCATATGTTGGATAATGGGGACAATTACGGAGTTTCTCTTTTTCTCATTTTTATAGGGAGAGGATTACGTAACTTGCGGGCTCCGCCTCGTTAAAAACCTCACCTCCGAAATGGAGTCTCCCAGTGAGGAAAAGAGTGTGGTCCGGAAAATAAATAAAGGAAAAATGTAAACTGAAAAAACACGCCCGGTCCCTTGCTTATAGCTCTGCAAGTTGCCCTTGGGCTTACAATGTTTGAGCTTCCGCGACGCGGGGCCCCTTAGCTAGGGATAGAATTTCTTGAGGCTGTCGACGTTCCATGTGTGAGGGAGCTCTTTGCCTTCGCTATCCGCGAGGTGGAACGAGCCTGGCCTGAAGATTTTGGAGACGATGAATGGGCCCTCCCACTTCTCTTGCAGCTTGTTGAGGTTCTCATGGTCTGGTCTTAGCCTGAGCACCAGGTCACTTGGCGTGATGTCCCTTACCTTAACCTTTTTGTCGCGCCACTTTCTAGTTTCCTCCTGGAATATTTCCAAGTTGGCTACGACCTGAAGAGTGTCCAGCTCCATGGCATCCTTTTCCAGGAGCACGCACGATTCTACGACTTCCTTGTGGCTTGCGCGGAGGCTGCCCAGCTTGAGTTCCTCGGGGGACATGGCCTCAGCTCCGAACAACAGCCGAAAGGGTGAGAAGCCCGTGGCCCTTGATTTGGTAGAGTTGTACTCCCAAAGCGCTTTCGGGAGCTCGTCTACCCATTTGCCTTTTGGTAGATCTAAGAGACATTTCCTGAGGGCTCGCTTGCAAAGATTAGGCCGTTGGCTCGCTTCGTTGGACTGGGGGTGATACACTGAGGCAAATTTGATGTTGGTGCCAATCTTGTGGCAGGTGTCCCTGAATAGGGTGCAGTCGAACTGCTTGCCATTGTCAACAGTTACCTCCACAGGCACTCCAAACCTGCACACGATGTTTTGCTAAAAGAACTTTTGGATTGACTAGGCTGTGATGGAAGCCAGCGGCTTTGCCTCTATCCATTTCGAGAAGTAGTCAACTGCCACCACCGCGAACCTGCGGTTGCCCTAAGCTGCTGGTAGAGGCCCTATCAGATCGATACCCCACCTCTGAAGCGGCCATGCTGGGATGATGAGCTGTGAGGGAGCGGCGGGGGCATGCTGAATGTGCGTAGTCTTTTGATAGGCTTTGCATCGCTGACAATCTTCTGGGCATCGGAAAGGGCAGTTGGCCAGAAGAAACCTTGTAGGATCGCTCTTTGGCGAGTGCCCTGGAGCCTATGTGGGCTCCGCACATGCCGGCAAGGATTTTGGCCAGTAGATTTCTGCCCTCCTCTAGGGATACGCATCAGAGCAGTGGTTGTTGCATCCCAGACTTGAATAGTTTGTCCCCCACCATAACGTAGCCCCTTGCTCTGTATCTGAGCCTTTCATTGATCTTCTTGTCTTCTGAGGTGGTTCTGCCGCATACGAAGTCTTTGATTTCTTTGCGCCGGTCTTGCTTGTGAATGCAGAGGATCTGTGCGCCGCTGGTGGGCTCCGGCTCTTTTGCCGATGGAGAAGTTAGAACTTCATACATGATGAGGACATCACCAGTACATCTACACCAGCAGCACCTTCACCCCAAGCACCACTGTAACATCCCGCGAAATCGCTGTCTGTTACTTGTAATAAAAAAAAAAATCGGAGTTTAAAAATTTTTGTGGTGAATTGTTGTGAGACATGAAATATTTGTAATATAAGTACTTGCTCTCTCTAAAATTCCTAGTAAATTTAAATTGCGCATAAATAATTTTTCATACTCTTGCACGAGTGAGTTGGATTTATTTGGATTCATTTGGAATTGTTTTGGTTTCGTTGGGTGGGATTCGTATTTGAAATCTATTTTCAAATGCAAATCCAAAATAGAAAACTAACTCAACTAACCATCTTGGGCCCTAACCAAACCTAAGTCTAATTCTAACCCTCCAACTCCTAACCCATCTAACCTTTCCCCTCCGCGCGGCCCAGCCCGCGAACCACCTCCACCGCGCGGCCAGCCTAGTTCCCCACGCCCGCGCACGGCCCGCACCCCTCTTTCCGCGGCCCAGCAGCCACGCTCGGCCCGGCTTCCTTTCCCCTCAAATCCGCTCGGCCTGCTAACCCCGCAGCCCAGCCAGCCGCTCGGCCCAGCGCCACCTACCGCCGCCCTCTCCTTCTTTCACCGCCACGCGGGCCCCACCCGTCATCCCTTTCCACCTCCTCCATTCCCTTTCCACGCCGGCGCCGCTCGCCTCCCTCACAGCGCCGTGCCACCTCGCTCCGCCCCGCTGCCTTTCGCGTCACGCGTGCCACCTCGACCTCCACCTCGGCCGCAAACCCTAGCCGCCGCCCCCTTAAATACCGGGCACCGCCACCTCCTTGCCCCCTTCCCAGTCCGCGCCGCCGCTGGGGGAAAAATTTCCCTTCCCCTTCGCGTCCTTGCGCTGCGCCGCCGCAATCACCCGCGTGCGTGCGCTCCGCACGGCCGCCGCCGTCCGCGCCGAAGAGAAGGACGCCACGAGCCCGGGAACGCCGCCGCCTCTACTTCCTCGCCGTCGACGCCGCCGCCAAGTGGAGCCGGACGTGAGCCGCCGCCAAGAAGGACGCCGTCGCCCCCGAGCACGCCGGGAAGACGACGCCGCCGCCGCCGTCCACGACACCGTTCCCCGCCACTGCTCCGTCCCTCCACGGCCTCGCCACGAACTCCGACGAGCCGCGGTGAGCGAAACGATGCCCAAGCTCCCTCCTTCCTTCCTCGGGTGCTTGCCTGTGTGTGAACCCCGTAGGACAGCGCTGCCCCGTCCGTTTCTGGAGCCGGCCTTCGCGTCGCGCTCATGCTTCTGCAGGGACCCTGCACGCCTCGCTGGCCGCCGCTGCACCGAGCCCGTGAGCGCCACCCGCCGCGGCCATGGTGTTCCAGGGCCCGCACGCGTGACCAGACCCGCAAGGCCCTAGCTTTAGCCGCTAAACCTTTGTTGGAACCCCGCCAGCCCTTGCCGGAGCTCGCCGCCGTAGACCCGCCGCCGTCCACCCTCTAACGCGCCACCTTACCCCGGTCGGCCGCCGCGAACGCCGGCTCAGGCATTTTGCCGAACGCCCTGCGCTCATCTGCCTCGCGCCCCCGCGTCGCCTTCGCCACGCGTCACGCGCTGAGCCAGGCCGCACGCTCGGCCGCAAGGCCCTTTGGCCACACCGGATCCCGCCGGCCGCATCGGATCCGGCCGCGGACGTGTCGACCTCCCGCGCGCGGCCACACCGGTGGCCACAGCCCCCTTGGCCGCACCAAGATCTTTTGCGGCTGCTGACGCAAGCGCTTGCGTCAGCAGGCCGCCGATCTTATCGCCGCCAGCCCCTGCCTTTTTGCAGAAAACACCCCGAGCTTCCTCGGTTTTGCAAATAAGTCCTTCCACCACTGCAGTTTTGCAGTTTAGCCCTTGGCCGGCCCTTTTTCAAGTTAGCCCCTGGTTCTTTTGCATCCAGCCCCCTGGGGTTTCTGTTAATTGCGATCTGGCCCCTGCACTTTTGCAGTTAGGCCCTTGGACTTTTTGCTAATCGCGAAAAGGTCCTTCCACCTCGGCAATTTTGCACAGAGCCCCCTGTTCTTTTAAGAAATGGATTTATTCTTTTATAAATCCTTTTTCTTAATATTTAAAAAGGGTTAAACCTTAGGAAATTCATATCTTATCCATCCTAACTCCGTTTTGTACCAAACCAGTTGCGTTAGGTTCCTAAAATCGCGCCCTACACCTCGGACCTAGCCAAGTGGCGTCCGCGACTTAGTCACGTGACCGCCACGCAAACCTAGCCGGCCAACCTTTGCCCGACACGTGGCGCCGACCCGGTGCCGAGTCGACCGCCACGAGGCTAACATGACTTTTGACCCGTAGGACCGTGGGCCCACCTGTGGGACCCACTGTCTGTCAGCCTGGACCCACCTGACCTTGGGGCCCGCATGTTGACATGTTGACCCGCTGACTTTTTGACTGACCCGGTAACCTTTGACCCGTTGACCGAGACCTTGACCCCTTTGACCGTTGACCCAGTCAACTTTGACCAGGTCAACGATGACATCATCAGGGCCCGTGATGATGTCATCAACCCCAGACCGCTGTCTTCGTCAGCCCGACTCGCGGTATAACCCCGAGCCGGCAGTTAACATACCCCGGCTGCTAACTTGTGTTCCTAACTTTTATTTCTTTTTCCGAAATGATTTATAAATCCCGAAAATGGATTTAAACTTCGGAAAATCATAATAAATCAAACGTAACTCAGAAAAATATGAAACCAGTTTCAGTATTTTTCTAAAATCATGACGAACACGATAGAATAGAGTTTGCTGTTATTTGGATCTTCATTGATTCTTATTTGGAGTTCATTTGCTAGTAGATGTCGTTGTTTATTGGTATTTGCGTCCAATAGGATCCCCGGAGGACCCGGACTTCTTCGACGACGTCGACTACACTGAAGACGAAGATAAGGACGATACTCCAGGTTCACGCCCATTCTGCTTCTTTGTACCTATTAGGCATTGCAAGTAGATTTGCTAGCGCTTTATTGCATTGATGAGATGATGATGAGCCCGCATAGCCTATTTGTATATCCTGATTCCTTGTTTACCTACTACACTACTATAATGATTGCTATGCTGCTGCTTGCATGTGTGGGATATAGTGGTGGTTTTAAACCTCTTGGCGTGAGTATTTTGGGTGGGAAAACTTGGAGAGTTTCGAACCCCCGGCTGGAGTGAGCAGACATTAACCGACCCCTCGGGTCGGGGCTTGGAGGCTATTGGACACCTCCTGTACCGTAGCGGGTACATTGTGATATGATTTGTGATATGGATGGATTTGAGGCGTTGGGCGGCCATACCTATAATGGGTGCCGATTCGCGGACCACGAGGTGGATACGCATTTGACGGGGACTTGCTTGCTCTGGCTTAGGCCGAGTCGGTTGGACCTGGTTACAGGACTTTTACGTACGCACCGCTTACCCTTATGGGAGGGGTTCCAGCCATTCTCTAGTTAGTCGGTACCATTGCTGTGGAGTAGTGTGCTAGGATTGGGCTTGCCGTTTCACGAGGGTGTACGGAGCCCGGCTGCGTTCAGCCCTTGTTTCCGAGACTCTCAGCGCCTGTGTGGTGCTAGGGACTCACGATCCCGGATCGTTCGGTTTACTGAATGGGTCCAAGTCCGGGAATGCAGGATGGTACCGGTCTGATTAGGGAGTCGTGGTTGTGGGTTGTGTCTCGATCGGCTTGCAACCGATCGCAGCCCGAGTGGTTCCAGGTGTACACGCTCTGCAGAGTTAGAATCTATACGTATAGCCGCGTCCTCGGTCATGGACACCCCCTGTATACTGGCTTCTTCTGATTAGTGTTTTGGGACTTTCTACCTCCCCCTCTTCTAAAACTACAGGTTGGGATGAGAGCTACTAGTTCAGGATAAGGTCCGGCGTTTGCCGTTGAGATGGGAAGGTCGGAAGCTTTCCCATCGACTCGAGAGGAGAAGGTGGTGAGGATGAGACGGGAGTCTGGTGTGCCAGAATAGCCCGTGCTGTTGTGATATAGTTGGGGATGATGATGTTGATGGTATTTTATACTTTGCCGCTGCATAGGAAACCCGAGCCTTTCCTTGATATATTTTTACCCTTTAGATTATAGGCCACTTAAAGCTTGCATACAGATGGTGACGTGAACCTATCCCATTCCTTGGGGATAGTTTGTGAGTTGCAGGTTAGGACTTGGTGTTCAAGTCCGAATGTGTTAGATGGGTAGCGCCGCTTCGCTCAAGGATGCCTGTGGATTGAAGATGAAGACTTGAAGACTTAGCTACCGCTACGCAGGATTTCCGCTTGTCGCTCAGCCTGTGAGGCTTGTACTATACTCGTATTCCATGTTGGTATGGATGTAAACCTCTCTTTGTAATCTAATATTCCTTGTATGACTATGATATTATGCTGAGATGAGTTCTGTACGTGATAGCTACTGATCCAGGGACTATCACAAGGGTACAGAGAGTCGGATTCTCGATTACGAAAATCCGGTTCGTCACAGTTGGTATCAGAGCCATACTTGACCGTAGCACGCTACCTTAGACTGGTCGATAGCTTTAGGACATTCTAAACGCTCTATTTTATATACCCCTTGATATATTTTGAAATCTGCCCCTCTCTGCCTTGAAAAATCTTCTATCTTACCTACGTCAAATCAATTCTCTCTCGTAGCCCAATCAAGTTGAGACAGAAGGATGACAGACAGAAGATCAACGACCCTATCATTAGAACCTACCATTTTGATTATGCCACGAAGTAGCTCCTAGGCTAGAATCCTCACTGTTTGAGTGCTATGGTTCTTCTTTGGAACTTCTGATCTTTATGCTTCTTCATCATGAGTGTAGGACCTTTTTAGTAGTTGTTTTCTCGTTTGTGCTTGTCTCTGCTTTTAGTTAGTAATCGAACCGACCTAACTAGACTTGCCCTCCACCTTGCCTTGTAGAACATGGAAGGAGAACAAGATGAAGCCAACCGAGGCCCGAATCCAGAACCGAGCCTTGTCCAAGCATTGGCAAATCAGACTCAGATTCTGCAGCAAGTGACAGATACCCTAGTTTCGCAGCAAGAAACACTTGAGGAGAAGCGATGGAAGAGAATCAGAAGCTTTCTCAAGCTGAAGCCACCCACTTTCGATCAGGCCAGAGAACCCCTCGATGCCGCTGATTGGTTAGAGGAAATTGAAAAGAGATTGGACCTGACTGCTTGCACAGAAGAAGAATGTGTGGATATTGCTACCTATCAGCTGACCGGTACCGCCAGAGCTTGGTGGAATGACTTCTACAAGTCACACAAGGACCCTGCGCATATCTCTTGGAAGGAGTTCACCGAAGCCTTCCTGAAATTTCACATCCCGAAGCAAGTGTGGGTCAACAAAGCGGAAGAGTTTTTCAGGATCTCTCAAGGAGACATGACAGTGCAAGAGTATGCAAGCCACTTCACCAGGATGATGCGATATGTCCCTGACCATACGAATTCTGATGAGAAGAAACAGTTTTGGTTTCACCAAGGTCTAAACTACGAGATCAAGATCATCTTGGCAGGAGTTGACCACCCTTCGCTGAGGCATATGGTGAATCGAGCCATGGCAGTTGAGAAAGAGCAGATCAGCAAGGAAGAAAGCCTTAGAGCTAAGAGAAACGAGCAGAACACCAGCCACACCTTGGCCCACCTCAGAGGCCGCAAGACAGACGAAGCAACCTACCAGACCCCGGAAGAGGCTTCCAGAGAAGCTACCCCATGCAACATGCTCGAGAAGAAGACATGTTAGGACAAGAACCCGAGCAAGCTCGTATCACAGACAACGTTGTGATCAGATGCCGCAATTGTAGGAGCATCGGACATCGTACCTTTGAATGCTCAGGGAAGAATCGTATGAACACGCCCAAGTCGGGAAGAACAGCTACGCCTACAAGAAGACCATCTCAGGCACCTGACAGACCAGATCACGGAAGACTGAATCACCTGACAGAAGAAGATGCCAAGGATGCACCTGAAGTTGTTATGGGAGAGTTTCTAGTCAATGGTGTGAAAGCGTTAGTTCTGTTTGACTCAGGAGCAACAAGCTCATACATATCCTCGAAGTTTGTCAGCAGAGCAGTCAATCCCGACCACACCGAGATGGAAACCTATCATCACTAGCTCACCGCTTGGAGATATCAGATGCTCAGAGATTTGCAAGTCCGTGCGTATCTTGATCAACGGCCATGAGTTCTTAGCAAACTTGACAGTGCTGAAGTCAGATGGCATAGAAGTGATACTAGGAATGGATTGGCTAACAGAACACAAAGGAGTTATCTCATGCTCACCTAGACTTGTTCGTTTGGAGCACCCAAGAGCAGGAAGCATACAGTTTGAGCCTTTGAAGTCTGGAGATGTACCCATGGTGTACAGTCTCATGACCAAGACCCTAGGAGAAATACCAGTGGTATGTGAGTACCCAGACGTGTTCCCGGAAGAACTACCTGGTCTGCCACCGGATAGAGATGTGGAGTTCATGATTGATCTAGTACCCGGAACCGCACCGATAGGCAAGAGACCTTATCGCATGACAGTTGAAGAATTGGGAGAGTTGAAGAGGCAACTGAAAGATATGCTAGACAAGAAGATCATCAGGCCTAGTGCCTCACCATGGGGATCACCAGTGTTGTTTGTTAGAAGCAAGGATGGATCCATGAAGATGTACATTGACTACCGATCTTTGAATGCAGTCACCATCAAGACCAAGTACCCCTTGCCCAAGATTGACGTTCTACTTGTCCAGTTGAGGAAAGCGAAGTACTTTAGCAGGATTGATCTCAGATCAGGCTACTATCAGATGAAGATCCGTGAAGCCGACATCCACAAGACAGCTTTTGTCACCAGGTATGGACAGTATGAATTCACCGTTGTGCCATCAGGGTTGACCAACGTACATGCCTGTTTTATGGAGTTGATGAACCGAGTGTTCAGAGAAGAGCTAGATAAGTGTGTCGTTATCCTCACCGATGACATCTTAATCTACTCAGAGTCCGCTGAAGAGCATGAGCAGCATTTGAGAGTTGTACTAGAGAAGCTCAGACAACACCAGCTATATGGAAAGTTCAGTAAGTGTGAGTTCTGGTTAGAACAGATTGCCCTACTTGGCCATGTATTCTCGTCAGAAGGAGTAGCAGTTGACAAGGAGAGTGTTAAGGCCATATCAGATTGGCAGCAACCAAGAAACGCCGCAGAACTAAGAAGTTTCCTTGGATTGGCAGGATTCTACCGAAGATTCATCGAGAATTTTTCGAAGATTGCAAGACCCATGTCAGAGTTATGCAAGAAGAAAAACATACCATTTGTTTGGTCAGACAAATGTGAATCCAGCTTTCAAGAGCTCAAGACCCGACTTACCACTACCCCAGTGCTGACACTTCCAGATACCAGCAAAGACTTCATAGTATATTGCGATGCATCCAGACAAGGAATTGGATGTGTGTTGATGCAAGACAACAAGGTCATTGCATATGCTTCTCGCCAGCTCATGAAGAATGAGGCGAACTATCCTATTCATGACCTAGAACTAGCTGCTGTAGTGCATGCATTGAAGATATGGAGGCATTATTTGATCGGCAACAAGTGTGACATCTACACCGACCACAAGAGCTTGAAGTACTTCTTCACACAGTCAGAGCTGAACATGAGACAGAGAAAGTGGTTAGAGTTGATCAAGGATTATCACTTAGAGATTCACTACCACCCCGGCAAGGCTAACGTAGTAGCCGATGCCCTGAGCAGGAAGAGCTATTGCAACAACCTAATGGTGAAAGAGAGCCAGCCAGAGTTGCATGAACAGATGGAGAAGTTGAAGCTTGAGATAGTTGAAGCAGGTCAACTGAATGAGTTGAGAGTGAAGTACAACCTGGAAGAGCGTATCAGACAAGCGCAGAAGCAATGCCCAGAGATAAAGAAGCTGATTGAGTACATCGGTAAAGGAGAAGCCCCTAACTACCGCATTGATGATCAGGGAACCGTATGGTTGAAAGATCGGATTTGTGTCCCTCAGGATGAAGCAATCAGAAAGACGATACTCACTGAAGCACATGATTCGAGGTACTCGATCCACCCCGGATGTACCAAGATGTACCACGACCTCAAGAGTCGATTCTGGTGGAAGAAAATGAAAGTTGACATAGCAGAGTTCGTCGCCCGATGCGACGTATGCCGAAGGATCAAGGCCGAACACCAAAGGCCCGCAGGATTGCTTAAGCCCCTTGACATTCCATTGTGGAAATGGGAAGATATCAGCATGGACTTCATCAATGGATTACCCCGAACTCAGAAAGGAAATGATGCAATTTGGGTCATTGTGGATAGACTCACAAAGGTAGCTCACTTCATACCCATCAAGGAAACACACCGAGTGGAACAGTTAGCCGATCTCTATGTTACTAACATCCTGAGATTACACGGAGCACCGAAGACTATTGTCTCTGACAGAGGACCCCAATTCACAGCGAACTTCTGGAAGCGTGTACATGATGCTATGGGAACCTCACTAGAGTACAGCTCAGCTTACCACCCTCAGACCGATGGTCAGACTGAGAGAGTGAACCAGATCTTGGAAGACTTGCTAAGAGCATGTGTACTGACGTACAAGTCAGATTGGGAGAAAAGTCTTGGCATTTGCAGAGTTCTCATACAACAACAGCTACCAAGCTAGCTTGCAGATGTCACCGTTCGAAGCCCTCTATGGCAGAAAGTGCAACACACCACTGATGTGGTCAGAGGTTGGAGAAAGACAATTCTTTGGACCAGCAACCATTAAAGAAGCCGAGGAGAATGTAGCCAAGGTCAGAGAGAACCTGAAGGCCGCTCAGAGCCGACAGAAGAGCTATGCTGACAAGAGAAGAAGAGATCTCTCGTTTGAAGTTGGAGAACACGTGTACTTGAAGGTGTCACCACTTAGAGGTACGAAGAGATTTCACATCAAAGGGAAGCTGTCCCCTAGATTCATTGGCCCCTATCAGATCATCGAGAAGATCGGGAAACTCGCTTACAAGCTACAACTACCAGAAGAGTTGACAGGAGTTCACCCAGTTTTCCATGTGTCCCAACTCAAGAAATGCTTCAGAGTGCCAGAGGAAATTGTGACCCCGAAGCCTTGGATTTGCAAGATACCTTGGAGTACGTGGAGTACCCAGTGAAGATTCTCGACAGAGCGGAGAAACAGACAAGAAGGACCACCATCCCCTACTGCAAGGTTCAATGGAGCAACCACACCGAACGTGAAGCCACATGGGAGAAAGAGTCCGACTTGAAGAAGAAGTACCCTCACCTGTTTGAAGACCAGATGTAATCTTAATCTCGAGGACGAGATTCTTGTGAGGGGGGGAGACTGTAACATCCCGCGAAATCGCTGTCTGTTACTTGTAATGAAAAATCGGAGTTTAAAAATTTTTGTGGTGAATTGTTGTGAGACATGAAGTATTTGTAATATAAGTTAATTGCTCTCTCTAAAATCCTAGTAATTTAAATTGCGCATAAATAATTTTTCATACTCTTGCACGAGTGAGTTGGATTTATTTGGATTTATTTGGAATTGTTTTGGTTTCGTTGGGTGGGATTCGTATTTGAAATCTAATTTCAAATGCAAATCCAAAATAGAAAACTAACTCAACTAACCATCTTGGGCCCTAACCAAACCTAAGTCTAATTCTAACCCTCCAACTCCTAACCCATCTAACCTTTCCCCTCCGCGCGGCCCAGCCCGCGAACCACCTCCACCGCGCGGCCAGCCTAGTTCCCCACGCCCGCGCACGGCCCGCACCCCTCTTTCCGCGGCCCAGCAGCCACGCTCGGCCCGGCTTCCTTTCCCCTCAAATCCGCTCGGCCTGCTAACCCCGCAGCCCAGCCAGCCGCTCGGCCCAGCGCCACCTACCGCCGCCCTCTCCTTCTTTCACCGCCACGCGGGCCCCACCCGTCATCCCTTTCCACCTCCTCCATTCCCTTTCCACGCCGGCGCCGCTCGCCTCCCTCACAGCGCCGTGCCACCTCGCTCCGCCCCGCTGCCTTTCGCGTCACGCGTGCCACCTCGACCTCCACCTCGGCCGCAAACCCTAGCCGCCGCCCCCTTAAATACCGGGCACCGCCACCTCCTTGCCCCCTTCCCAGTCCGCGCCGCCGCTGGGGGAAAAATTTCCCTTCCCCTTCGCGTCCTTGCGCTGCGCCGCCGCAATCACCCGCGTGCGTGCGCTCCGCACGGCCGCCGCCGTCCGCGCCGAAGAGAAGGACGCCACGAGCCCGGGAACGCCGCCGCCTCTACTTCCTCGCCGTCGACGCCGCCGCCAAGTGGAGCCGGACGTGAGCCGCCGCCAAGAAGGACGCCGTCGCCCCCGAGCACGCCGGGAAGACGACGCCGCCGCCGCCGTCCACGACACCGTTCCCCGCCACTGCTCCGTCCCTCCACGGCCTCGCCACGAACTCCGACGAGCCGCGGTGAGCGAAACGATGCCCAAGCTCCCTCCTTCCTTCCTCGGGTGCTTGCCTGTGTGTGAACCCCGTAGGACAGCGCTGCCCCGTCCGTTTCTGGAGCCGGCCTTCGCGTCGCGCTCATGCTTCTGCAGGGACCCTGCACGCCTCGCTGGCCGCCGCTGCACCGAGCCCGTGAGCGCCACCCGCCGCGGCCATGGTGTTCCAGGGCCCGCACGCGTGACCAGACCCGCAAGGCCCTAGCTTTAGCCGCTAAACCTTTGTTGGAACCCCGCCAGCCCTTGCCGGAGCTCGCCGCCGTAGACCCGCCGCCGTCCACCCTCTAACGCGCCACCTTACCCCGGTCGGCCGCCGCGAACGCCGGCTCAGGCATTTTGCCGAACGCCCTGCGCTCATCTGCCTCGCGCCCCCGCGTCGCCTTCGCCACGTGTCAGGCGCTGAGCCAGGCCGCACGCACGGCCGCAAGGCCCTTTGGCCACACCGGATCCCGCCGGCCGCATCGGATCCGGCCGCGGACGTGTCGACCTCCCGCGCGCGGCCACACCGGTGGCCACAGCCCCCTTGGCCGCACCAAGATCTTTTGCGGCTGCTGACGCAAGCGCTTGCGTCAGCAGGCCGCCGATCTTATCGCCGCCAGCCCCTGCCTTTTTGCAGAAAACACCCCGAGCTTCCTCGGTTTTGCAAATAAGTCCTTCCACCACTGCAGTTTTGCAGTTTAGCCCTTGGCCGGCCCTTTTTCAAGTTAGCCCCTGGTTCTTTTGCATCCAGCCCCCTGGGGTTTCTGTAATTGCAATCTGGCCCCTGCACTTTTGCAGTCAGGCCCTTGGACTTTTTGTTAATCACGAAAAGGCCCTTCCACCTCGGCAATTTTGCACAGAACCCCTTGTACTTTTAAGAAATGGATTTATTCTTTTATAAATCCTTTTTCTTAATATTTAAAATGGGTTAAACCTTAGGAAATTCATATCTTTTCCATCCTAGCTCCGTTTTGTACCAAACCAGTTGCGTTAGGTTCCTAAAATCGCGCCCTACACCTCGGACCTAGCCAAGTGGCGTCCGCGACTTAGTCACGTGACCGCCACGCAAACCTAGCCGGCCAACCTTTGCCCAACACGTGGCGCCGACCCGGTGCCGAGTCGACCGCCACGTGGCTAACATGACTTTTGACCCGTAGGACCGTGGGCCCACCTGTGGGACCCACTGTCTGTCAGCCTGGACCCACCTGACCTTGGGGCCCGCATGTTGACATGTTGACCCGCTGACTTTTTGACTGACCCGGTAACCTTTGACCCGTTGACCGAGACCTTGACCCCTTTGACCGTTGACCCAGTCAACTTTGACCAGGTCAACGATGACATCATCAGGGCCCGTGATGATGTCATCAACCCCAGACCGCTGTCTTCGTCAGCCCGACTCGCGGTATAACCCCGAGCCGGCAGTTAACATACCCCAGCTGCTAACTTGTGTTCTAACTTTTATTTCTTTTTCCGAAATGATTTATAAATCCCGAAAATGGATTTAAACTTCGGAAAATCATAATAAATCAAACGTAACTCAGAAAAATATGAAACCAGTTTCAGTATTTTTCTAAAATCATGACGAACACGATAGAATAGAGTTTGCTGTTATTTGGATCTTCATTGATTCTTATTTGGAGTTCATTTGCTAGTAGATGTCGTTGTTTATTGGTATTTGCGTCCAATAGGATCCCCGGAGGACCCGGACTTCTTCGACGACGTCGACTACACTGAAGACGAAGATAAGGACGATACTCCAGGTTCACGCCCATTCTGCTTCTTTGTACCTATTAGGCATTGCAAGTAGATTTGCTAGCGCTTTATTGCATTGATGAGATGATGATGAGCCCGCATAGCCTATTTATATATCCTGATTCCTTGTTTACCTACTACACTACTATATATGATTGCTATGCTGCTGCTTGCATGTGTGGGATATAGTGGTGGTTTTAAACCTCTTGGCGTGAGTATTTTGGGTGGGAAAACTTGGAGAGTTTCGAACCCCCGGCTGGAGTGAGCAGACATTAACCGACCCTCGGGTCGGGGCTTGGAGGCTATTGGACACCTCCTGTACCGTAGCGGGTACATTGTGATATGATTTGTGATATGGATGGATTTGAGGTGTTGGGCGGCCATACCTATAATGGGTGCCGATTCGCGGACCACGAGGTGGATACGCATTTGACGGGGACTTGCTTGCTCTGGCTTAGGCCGAGTCGGTTGGACCTGGTTACAGGACTTTTACGTACGCACCGCTTACCCTTATGGGAGGGGTTCCAGCCATTCTCTAGTTAGTCGGTACCATTGCTGTGGAGTAGTGTGCTAGGATTGGGCTTGCCGTTTCACGAGGGTGTACGGAGCCCGGCTGCGTTCAGCCCTTGTTTCCGAGACTCTCAGCGCCTGTGTGGTGCTAGGGACTCACGATCCCGGATCGTTCGGTTTACTGAATGGGTCCAAGTCCGGGAATGCAGGATGGTACCGGTCTGATTAGGGAGTCGTGGTTGTGGGTTGTGTCTCGATCGGCTTGCAACCGATCGCAGCCCGAGTGGTTCCAGGTGTACACGCTCTGCAGAGTTAGAATCTATACGTATAGCCGCGTCCTCGGTCATGGACACCCCCTGTATACTGGCTTCTTCTGATTAGTGTTTTGGGACTTTCTACCTCCCCCTCTTCTAAAACTACAGGTTGGGATGAGAGCTGCTAGTTCAGGATAAGGTCCGGCGTTTGCCGTTGAGATGGGAAGGGTCGGAAGCTTTCCCATCGACTCGAGAGGAGAAGGTGGTGAGGATGAGGCGGGAGTCTGGTGTGCCAGAATAGCCCGTGCTGTTGTGATATAGTTGGGGATGATGATGTTGATGGTATTTTATACTTTGCCGCTGCATAGGAAACCCGAGCCTTTCCTTGATATATTTTTACCCTTTAGATTATAGGCCACTTAAAGCTTGCATACAGATGGTGACGTGAACCTATCCCATTCCTTGGGGATAGTTTGTGAGTTGCAGGTTAGGACTTGGTGTTCAAGTCCGAATGTGTTAGATGGGTAGCGCTGCTTCGCTCAAGGATGCCTGTGGATTGAAGATGAAGACTTGAAGACTTAGCTACCGCTACGCAGGATTTCCGCTTGTCGCTCAGCCTGTGAGGCTTGTACTATACTCGTATTCCATTTGGTATGGATGTAAACCTCTCTTTGTAATCTAATATTCTTGTATGACTATGATATTATGCTGAGATGAGTTCTGTACGTGATAGCTACTGATCCAGGGACTATCACAAGGGTACAGAGAGTCGGATTCTCGATTACGAAAATCCGGTTCGTCACAGGTGTGCACAAATTATTTGTATTAGGACGTAGCAAACTATTTTTTATCTTATCATTTTTTTTCCTATTGGTACGCACGTACATTTAAAAGTACGTGGTTGGTACACTATAAATGATACATAAGTAGTTAATGTAAAACTAGTTCAAAATATTTTTCCCGGTGCGTTGCAGTCGTTCAGTTCGGACTCCGCGTCCGCGCGCCTCCCACGCGTACGGCGCGCCGCCGCCGCCACCGCTCCTAGCCCCTGTTTCCCTCCGTCGCCGGCCTTTAGCCAGTAGCTAAGGAAGCGGGGGTCCATCCTTTAGTAAATCGAGTCCTAGGTCTAGGGTTTGTTGACCGTCGATGTTTGGCGGCGGAACTAGGGTTTGCCGGAGGAGCGCGGCTCCTATGCGGCTTCTTGTTCCTGGCGGCGTCGGCGATGCGAAAGCGACGGCGTTGCAGGGGAATAATTTCTCTCGGCTTCTTCCGTTCTCCGGTGGCGATCTACTCCGACGCCAATGGAGAGGCCGGGGAGACCTATGTTGGATTCCAGGGCTAACTCATCGTCGTCTTCTTCAGGTGATGATGTTGCTGACCTGTTTAATCCTGAGGAATATGATCTCTTGTGAAAATCCGATTTTTGCTCGGGTTGCCGGCGTTGGATTTGAAGGTTGTGTTGTGGGTGGCGGAGTCGGCCGATGCGCTTGGGAGGCAGTGTACTCGGCATCTGCGCCTAGCAGTAAGCCCTCCTCTACGGCCTCTACTTTGTGGAGTTTGGCTCTGGCATCCGGCGGCAATTGGGAAGTGGTTTGGACGGCGGTGATGAACGGATCCCTGAAGTCGTCAAGGAAGATGATTAGGAGTTTTAAACTTCTTTGTAATTTCTCTTTTTTTGGGTTCTTGTCTGTAAAAGAGTCGGTGTACTGTGCTAAGATCAATACATGTTCCTTCTAAAAAATTCCCCGGTTTTAAATTACAGGCCATTTTAACTTATCGAATAATGGGGTTGCCACATTGCATGTACTCTCTATAGCTTCTATAGAAGATAGAAGATTTTTTTATTTAAAGAAAGAAAATTGGCAAAGACAATTTTGCCATTGTGATTGAGGCCCTTCGTTTTTACCGTTAGTGAAATTTAACGGGATCAGTTCATTTTGGTATTTGAGTGGAATTTAGACATGACATATATCTAGTTTGGAAAGGAGGGAGAACTAAATATAGATATTATTTGGTAGATTCCTCTGTAGGGCGCAGACAAATACCAGCTTTGCTTTAGGATCAACTAACTATTTTATCTCATGATTTGTTTCTCTAATGCTAAATTAGAGCAGTTAGCTTGTCCATAAAAGATGTCTCTTACTAGTTCTTTACACGAGTCAGATACATACTGCTACGTCTCATACATAATGCTATAATAGAATCAATATGGATCTTATTTCTTACAATATAGATCTAATTTGGCAGGCAATCAATCCCTCAATTTTACTCTAAGGGTCAAGTTGGTCCCTCAACTTTTAAATGGGTCAATCTAGTCCCTTAACTTTCATTTTTGAGCCAAAATCGTCCTTGTGCTAATATTGTGATTATACATATTTCTGCAGCAAGCAGTTTTGATTTTTGTTGGATATGATATATTTCTGCAGCAAGCAATTTTGATTTTTGTTGGATATGATCCGAATTGTAACTGTGTCTTGTGAGGACGCTTGGAGGGCCCACAGTTCGGGTTGTATGTTTAGCGGATTTGTTTCCGTATTTGACTGCAGTCAGTTTAGTCCACCCATATTTACATCTTGTAAGCTGCAAGGTTTATACTCTGAACTTTTCGGGGTTTCTTCTTGCACTACTATACATTGTGATAGCCAAAGTGCTATTTGTCTCACTGAAGATGAAGATCAGATGTTCCATGAAAGAACAAAGCACATTGCTGTGAGATATCATTTTATTCGAGACATTGTTGCTCAAGATGATGTTAAGGTATGCAAGATAAGTACTCATGACAAATCCTGCTGATATGATGACGTGTGTCTTGTGGGGACGCCTGAAGGGCCCACGGTTCGGGTTGTATGTTTAGCGGATTTGTTTCCGTATTTGACTGCAGTCAGTTTAGTCCACCCATATTTACATCTTGTAAGCTGCAAGGTTATACTCTGAACTTTTCGGGGTTTCTTCTTGCACTACTATACATTGTGATAGCCAAAGTGCTATTTGTCTCACTGAAGATGAAGATCAGATGTTCCATGAAAGAACAAAGCACATTGCTGTGAGATATCATTTTATTCGAGACATTGTTGCTCAAGATGATGTTAAGGTATGCAAGATAAGTACTCATGACAAATCCTGCTGATATGATGACGTGTGTCTTGTGGGGACGCCTGAAGGGCCCACGGTTCGGGTTGTATGTTTAGCGGATTTGTTTCCGTATTTGACTGCAGTCAGTTTAGTCCACCCATATTTACATCTTGTAAGCCGCAAGGGATGAGGAGACGACTCATTGTATTCCCTGCGTTATAACTCTCTCGTTATAGTGAAGATCGCCGGTTGACGCCCGTGGTTTTTTTTTTCGCAAAGGTTTTCCACGTTAAATTTGTGTCTCGTGTTCGATCTTGTTTTATGCATTATTTGCTAACAATTTTACTCTCCACGCATCCGCCATACAATGTGATGCATGAGTAAATAAATTCAGTTTCAATCTTGTATTGTTCAGCGTGTAAGCAGGCATGACACTACACCGACTTGCATTGCTTGCATCGTCCAACTATTATTTTCAAAGTAACAGTGTGAAAAATTATGAAAAGGAAAATGACCTACTGCTTGCGAACAGTGAAAATTGATACAGGGAGAAGGAGCTAAAGCTAGAAATGACTTTTCTCGTTAGTCTCATACAAATACATAGTGCAATATTAACGTAAGGATACCTTTGATCCAAAAATAAAAATTAAGGGACTAAATTGGTCTATTTAGAAGTTAAGGGACGAACTTGACTCTTAGTTCAAAGTTGAGGAACTAAAGCGGCTATTTTGTCATCTAATTTCATAAATCACCTTGTAGTAGGTGTGAAAAAAGCAGGAAAAAAATAGAACAAAGAAAGCGTAATGTTATTGTGCTGTCACTTACCGGCCCATTTAGCCCAACACGACTTGCCTAACCCCTTATCTTATCTGCCTCCAAAGCCAGTCGCTAGCAAGCGGATAAGAAAGCCTGCGAGCGAAAGAGGGAAACGAAGCGCTCCCTTGAAGCGAAGCGAGGAGAGTAATGGCCTCGCCGTCATGCGCCTCCACGCTGCCTTGGACCTCCGCGTTCCCCTCCTCGTCGCGGCCGCTGGCGGAGCGCTGCCTCACGGCGTCTCGCCGGGCTCCATCTCTGGTCATCGTGGCCCAGGGAAAGGTCAAGAAGTACCGCCAGGTCGGCTCCCCAAACCCTCCCCCCACTCCTCTCCTGTTCAAGTTCTGTGCTCAGTTGCGCCATCAATTATTGCGTGCGGATTGCCATGTACATGAATTGAGTCCGCACTTATGTTTTTCTTAGCAATGTCCCCATTCGTGTATTAGACTAGAAAACCTTGGGTGCCGCGTTGCTGCGCCAGCTTGAGCTAGCAAGAGGACCTGTGAGTATTTATTGGCAATATAATTTTTTTATTGTTTTAGATAAAAATAACAATATCCAGCAAATTCAAGAGCCTATTCACTTCATAATGATGACTCATTGGTATTTCTTGGTTTTGTTTTTGTATGATGAAAAATACTGCTTTCTATTAAATTGAAGAGCTCTTCACTCCATAACGATGAGTCGATGATATTTTCTCTGCAAAAAATCAGAATAGTAATGTGTTGGAGAAATCAAACATTTGCATTTTGCAAGGTAAGTCGAAACAAGGAGAATCACTTTGCCGAGAGGGGAAAAAGGCAGTATCATAACAAAATATATCATGCCATTAGGCACATATTGTGAGTTCTGGTCTTGTGGAAGAAGTTGTTTAATCACCGTCATATTGTACCTCTCGTAACAATGCATGTCTAATAGTATCCTATGTCCTCGATAACATGTGACCCTATTCCAAAGCAAATAGTTTAAACTTGAAAGTTGCAATCGCGAGTTTCGACATTGGTAGCTACGTACATACCCCAAGTTTCAAACATTTTGGACTTAATTTGCTACAAATGTCCTTAAGTACTTGAAGTAGT
>WEIB01000600.1:0-32365 GCA_015476505.1 Urochloa ruziziensis
TCATTCCAAAACCAAACACATAGAAGTGAGGTACCACTTCCTGAGAGATCATGTAGAGAAAGGTGATATTGAGCTTGCCCATGTTTCTACCCAAAACCAGCTTGCAGACATTTTCACTAAGCCACTTGACCAAGTTACCTTCACCCGCTTGCGAGGAGAACTTGGTGTGTGTGCGGTTTTCTGAGCTGAGTTTTGGAGGCTTCTCTTGTAGCATATGTATATTTTTGTACCATCTTTGTATCTTGGTGTATATTTTGCTTGCTTTTGTATCTTGATTTCATCTTTTGTACCATATCTTAGGATGAGCTTCTCCTATATGCAGTGGTTGGTACAACTTGCTACATTTTAGAGTTTAGGCAGGCTGGCTAGGGATTGATTGGATGGATGGCTATGCTCTTGATGGTTTTGATATATATTCTATTGAGATAGTCTCTTTTGAATTAAAATGACAAACTGAACTTAATTCCTTCACCCATGAGTAAATGCCTTTGCATGTCTTGTTTGAGCCGAAATGGCTATATCTTGCTTAAGATCATGTTAGGGTGTGATATTCTTTTCAATTGGGACAAAGACCTTTGTCATTGTAAATGTTTAGCCCATGCTTTATCTTGTGGAGGAGCATAAGCTTCTTTCTGTCGCAAAGACATTTCATGTACCATGCTTAACTTGAAATATTTGAAAAATGAGATGTCTATGCATGAAAGAAGAAAGATGAGAAAAAGAAATATTTGCAGAAATTTATGCTCATGTCTCTATGCTTTCACCATTGCACACACTTGCACACATGGGTGCTAAGCGGTTGCATGTTGTTTGCCGGAGAAGTCTCCCATGAGAAGTGAACACATGGCTCCGTGCTTTGACATGACATGAGGTAGAACTTGGGCGTTTATGATGATCTTTTGTCAAGAATGCTTGTCCTTTCATGATTTTAGTGAGATGAAGTTTATTTTTGCTTAAACAATCCATGGTTAGGACTTTGCTCATGTGGTGACATTTTTGATAAAAATCCACAATTTGCTCATGGCTTTGTCAATTGGATATATGTCTTCACCTTCTTGATGGCAATGCCCGTGTGACATGATGAACTAGCTTGTATGCCTCTTCTCTAACTTGTAGCATTTTGTATTGCTCATTGTATATTTGAGAAGCTTGTAGTTGCATTTTGTACATTTTGCCTTGATGTGTGCATTGTCAACAAGGGGGAGAATTTCTGGAGCATTTAGCAAGGGGGAGTTGCTGCTGAATTTAGAAGAAAGCTTTTGCTCTAGATTTTGCCGGATTTGTGTGAGAGATTGAAAGTTTTTCCCAAATGTGTTTTTCTGAAAATTTGTGAAGTTTCTGAGAGTTTGATCATTGGAATATCTTGCTGGGCATATTTGGAAGGTTTTCAAGTTGGAACGGCATCGTTGCGAGTTGGTTTGTGCATTTTTGGCACTTTTGGCTTTGGTCATCTGCCAGGGGCGGTTTAACCGCCCCCCCTGGGCGGTTTAACCGCCCCTGTGCTGAGAGCACGCAGTTTGTGGAGACTTGAGCCATTTTCGAGTGTTTTCACACGCACAAGTTCACTTGTTCAGGGGGAGTTGCATCTTTTGCAGGGGGAGTGCTTTGAGTATCCTGAAAAGAGATTTGGAGATTTGTGATTTGTGCTTTGTGCTTTTGCTCTTTTGCCGATGGTGTTGAGCCCTTTCGCTTCTTCTTGAAGGGTCGTCGTTTCTGGAGCTTTCTCTTGCAGAGTGACTTTGTTCTCGGCTTGTTCTTGCTTTTAGTCACTTGCTTGAGTCTTGTTTTCGATTTCTTTTATATTTTCTTCATATCAATTGGTTACTATGTGTGTGTTGTCAATGCACTCATCAAGGGGGAGATTGAGGACCCGGTGTGTCCGAGGACCGGTGGATGGTCGCTTCCGGTGTGATGAGTGATTGACAACGTGGTGTGGATTGACGTTTCCCTTGGCTCAAGTATTGCAGGTGTAGAATGCGGCTTGATTGCATTGGTGCAGGTGAAGAACAGGCGCGAAAGGTCTTAGCCATGGCGGCCTCTGAGGAGCGGAGAGACAAGTAGGCTTGGTTCGAGGGACCCGATGGCCGGTGGATCAAGTGCGGTTCACATGCTGACAAGAACGAGCAAGGGGACGTGGTTCCGGTGCGAGGTAGCGGCTCACAACCGAAGCTCGTACGCGGACGTGAAGCCGGCGCAAGGTGGCGGCTAACAACCGAAGTTTGCGCGCGGGGTTTGGTGATTTGGCCACAAAATCATCGGTGGACGGTTTCCCTTGGTTTGGGTCCTCAAAACCAAGGACCGAGGACTCGATGAGGCGAACTTGGGCAGCTGGGCCGTGTGGGCTGACAGGGGCGGTTTAACCGCCCCCCAGGGCCGGTTTAACCGCCCCCCTGGGCTGGCCCAAGAACGGCGTCGAGGAGCTTCGATCCGGAGGACACGCGGCGTGACTGCAAGGCTTGCGTCGGAGGGAAGCTAGCTTGCAGTGGAAGGTGCCCGAGCTAGAAAATATCTGAGATCAAAATGTCAAATTTGCCCCTGAGGGGTATGTATCACTTAGGGGTAGTTTAGTCTTTAGGACACCACCACTTGGACTACTAATAGGCCCCTTCAGGGCTGGTGGCTGTTATCTCTCTAGTTATCTCTTAGGTTTTACTTTGAACTTGTTTTCCCCTTCATCCCCTCCACCTAGAACTACTTCGAATCATTCCTAGTTTGTATAGGTGAATTCATGGTTATGTGATGGAGTTTGTGCTGCTCATCTTTGTGCCATGATTTGATTTCCCGAGCTCCCTTTCCTTTTTCTATTTTCGTGGGTATTTTCGGAGCTATTTTTGGGGGATTTCGTTCTTCTTGTTCTAGGGCGTTTTCTCTCGGATTTCTTTGGGGGATTCACGTATGAGTGCCTTATGCCTCTTTTGCTGCTGATCCTTTGCCCCCAAACGCCGAGAATCGCTCTGGATTTGAGATTTTCGGGATGAACTCAAGGTCATGGTGTTCTTCGCGAGATCTGCGATTCCGGGAGTTGTACTGAGTTAGAGGCCGAGATCTTTTGGGAAAACACTCCACTGGAGGTCTAGATCATCTGACCAAAATCTCGCCTCAAGAGCTCAAGCGATTTGGGAGATCCACTTTTGTTTTGACTTTTTCCCGAGGCTCCCAGGCCCGGGCGGTTTAACCGCCCCCCCAGGCCGGTTTAACCGCCCCCCCTGGGTGTGTTAGATCGAGTCGTGTTTTGGTGTTCGTTTCGATTGGTTCGAGTTTCGCTGCTTGTTTCTTCTTCCTAGGGTCAGTAGCTTGACAGTGGCTACGTGATCTTGGCAAGATTGCTCTCGGAGGTTTCGGAGTTGTTTTGGGAGAATAGCCGGATCGATTAGAAAGAAGTTTTATCGGCTCCCATTCACTCCCCCCCTCTCTGGTCGCCGTTTCGGTCCTTCACTTTTCTAAGACCACCAGGAAAGTGTTGTAAGCACATAGCCTCGGGTATACCCAAATCTGGCCCTGAAGCTAAATGTTTGGTGAAACGAGCCCAAGCTGCTCCCAAAGATTCTCTCTCTCGTTGCTTGAAAGAGAGGGCTTCTGTACGAAGGGCAACGACCTTTGATACTTGGAATAATTTGAGACAAAACTCATCTTTGAGGGTATTCCAATCACCTTTTACGGTCCCTACGGTCATATAATACCATTCTTTGGCAACATCAGTCAGGGAGAATGGGAAGAGCTTCCATTTCACCATTTCATGATGCATGCCTGGTATTGAGATGAGGGAGCAGTTCTGCTCAAATTCTCGTAGGTGGGTGTAAGGATTTTCATCCTTGTGCCCAGAGAAAGATTGTGATCGAACTAAGGCCGCAAGACTAGGGCGGATCTCGAAGCCTGAGGTATGATGGGGTGTGATGAAGGTGGAGGCACTCAATGATTATGCCCTGGTGCCGAGAACTGACGGAGGGTAATGGAAGCCATGCGGAAGGTGGGATAAATTTTTTTTTTATAATAAGGGATGGTATGGTAGGTGGAGTCATACAAGGGTAAACTAGGACGATACTAGTACAGCTACCGTTCCACGGCAACGGCGCCAGAAAGCTTGTTGGCGTTCCTTAGCCTAACAGATAAATCCGCAAGCGTACGGATGCCGATGTAGCTTTCACCTAGGAGTATTCCAGGGTATCGAATCCACGAGGAACGAGAAGTGTACTAGAAACGGCTCTGGTATATCCAGGGATGATGGGAGTGAAGAAGAACAGATAAGTGGGTAGAGGTAATCTAATGTCGACTTGCTAACCTCCTATCAGGTATACTTGATTCCTCTAGTTGCTTGGACGGCTAGAACGGGAGAACCTCAGAACGGGGTGAGAGAGGGGGTTCTCCGGGCTCAGCACTACTGTTATGAGTACACCCGAACGTGGTGGACTACGAAGGACGGACAGGGCTGTCACCACCTGCCGCCTACCACTGCAGTTCTGTGGGGTGCAACACAACCTGAGGTAGCTAGCCAGCACAGGCACCACGCCTAAGCTTTCAGCTACTGACCTCCCCTCCCGCGAGTAGGGGAGGAAACCCCAAACAAGAGTCGCTGTCACTCGCGCAGACTCAGGTACCTGCAACTTGAGAAAGCATTCAAGAACTACTAATGTAAGGAGAGAAAGCAGTAAAGACAAGAAGAGGAACTTTACTCGAACTGAAGCTTCATTACTCGGAGGCACAAAGTTGGAGAGGGTCCGGCACTTTGGCTCCTCTCCGGACACTCACCTCACCACTCTCCCTATTTTCTAAGCTAGATAGGTAGCACTACACTACACTTGGACTTCTTCCTTTCACCATGGTGTGTAGAATGGGGGTGGAGGTCGCCTTTTATAGCCTTCCAAGGGCGGTATCACACGTAGGAATGACGCCAAGGACCTGTTTAGCTTCCACGCCAAAGGGGAGGAGTAACGGCCACGGTCATAGGCCGGCCGGCCTACTTCAGGCCGTTCGGCCTGGAGATGGTGCCATTTGGCACCGTCTTTCTCCTGGACGGTCCTGATGCTCTCCTAATGACGGTTGCAGTGGCGTTTGATCCACGCTCGGGAGTTAGAGGCCGGTCAGCCTAGGCTAGGCCGGCCGGCCTGGCTCTGGCTCCTCTCGGCCCTCCGTTGCACCGACACGCTCATGGACGGTTGCTTGTTGTCTGAAGAGGCGGTCCCAATCCAAAAGTTTGGTTTAGTCGCTGCATGTGGGCCTTCCGCTCCATGTCTTAGGCCTTTCGGTCTCAACTTCACTCATCCTTGTGAAATCCATGCTTGGGGGTACTTTGGTGACACACTAAGGCCATCTTGCAAAGGTTGAGGTGGTTTGGTGGAGGTCCAGGGCCGACCGGCCTTGTCCAGGCCGTTCGGCCTAGGTCAGGCCGACCGGCTGGACAGGTTTCGCCGGCGATTTTCCTGGAGGCGTAACTTTCTCGTTCGGACTCATCCAAATATCCATTTCGATCAACTCAGAGAGCTCTTCGACATGGTGCTGTCAAATATGTGATTTGGGTCACTTTTGCACCATGTCCAAGTCTCCTTTGTCTTGGGATGAACCTTCACTTGCATGACTTCACCGATCTTGGTATTTATGCACCATATTACCTACATTTCCTTGCAAAACATATTGGTGCACAAAGCTTGTGGAAATCATTTGTTTAAATAAAATATTATATGAGCATCACTTAGTTCCTTTATTAAGTTGGGAAGGTTGATGGTCAAAAGTAGCATATAGTGGCCGTCAACACCAGGTAAGCTACGAGGGTTCAGGCTCCCTGGTGCATCTAAGGAGCTGAGGAGTGGGCCGAGACGGGGAGAGGGGCCATGGCCGAGCTCCGTTGGATTCATGAAGGTACCGGACGGCGGCGTGCGCGTTGGAGATCTATCCCCGGCTGGATAGATCTGAATTCGGACGAGCCAAAGATACGATGGCGAGGCAACATGTTTCATATAGCATCGTGGCATGGGGGCGTCTCGTCCGTCCGGACGAGACGGCAGCGGCCGCGGCCTTCACCGGCGGCAGGAAGAAGACGACGCAAAGAGGGGGATGAAGTTGACAGGTGGTCCCCACATGGTAGTGACATAGCCTAAGTTCGTGGACTGGGCTGACTATATTGAACCGAATGGGCCAAGTGCATGAGCCCATTAGCGTGGCGCGGATCAGAGCTTGAACTGGGCCTCCGTCTTCGCCTCACACGGCCCGTTGCTGCGTGTCAGCTGTTGGCCCTTTGAGCCGCCAGCGTGGCAACTAAAGCGAGCACCCACGCTGGCGCACAGTTGGTACGGATACGGTCACGAGACGAAATGTTGTGTGACGAACATTTTAAGGTGGACAAAATTTGCAACTATTCCAGGCCACTCATGGCCGCTCGGTCGGCGCACGCCGAGGAGCCGGTTACTGTTGCCGCCCATGGCCGCCTCTCAAGGTTAGCTTCGTAGAGAAGCCTCCGAGGCATTCTAGATCGCATTCCATCCGAGATTGGCGATCGATTTGTTTCAAGAAAACCTAATCCCCAGCGTCCGCGCCGCCGCCGCCGCGCCGCAACACCCATCCACCTCATACCCAGCCCGCCTGCCCCTTCCCAAGAGGCGCATTGAGGAGACTGCTTCACTTCCCCGAGAAGGCACCAGCGTCCTATAACTTCCCGTCCCCCATTGGGAACGATTTTTCAAGAAGTTACCGAAAAATCCTCTGCTCTGCCTCTGCATCGCCGCTCGCCGCCGTCGCTTTCGCTTCCACTTGCGCTCGATGGAGCCCTCTTCGTCGCGGAGAAGAATGGCTACTGCTGCGATGATCTGCGTCATGACAGAAATCCTGCACCCGGATATTGTCGCCGAGATCATCGTTCGCTGCATCAAGGATGCAGCGCGAAACAGAGGTCGTCCGTGTTACCTCAGCTTACGGTATATATGTAGCTCGTTCAGGGAAATCACCGACTGGAAAGAGGTAATCATGCTCCTTTCTTACCGTGCGGTTCGTGAGTATTTCCGCTACGACCGCCGGCGGGTTGATGGGTGGCGTGGTTAGGCATGAAAGGATATCTCGCCACGAGGATCACCTCCGCGAGTTCCGTCATCCGGAGGCTGTTTGTTGCGTGGGGATGAAGATGATGGTCGACCAGCCGGATTCTGCCGTTGGGCTACAGCTCCTCCAAGAGGCCGCTGCCGCGGGTGATTCCTGGGCTTGCTACTTCTTGGCGATGCTACGGTACCGTAAGGACCCAGTAGACCCCCAAGCGCTGGAGTGGATCCATGGAATCAGCGGCGGCCCATCGCCCATTGATGGAAGGTGGGAGAGTGGCGTGCAGATGCGGTCTGTGTGCATTGGAATTCAGCAGGAACTCTACGACCTTGCGTACCATACTATGGTTAGGCATGACCCGCCGGAGCTACTCGTCCCTGATCCTCACATTTGCACATGGGAGGAATGCAGGCGCTCGGGGGAGTGGACCTTCATTATCCAGTACTGCAGCGCGCGGTGCCGCATCCGGCATGAGTTTGAACTGTGGACGCGAAACATCCATGAAATGGTAAAGTTGGCTGTCGGCAGGATGTGAGACGCCCCACCGGTGTGTTAACTGTTCAGTTCCCAGCCAGCGTGTCAATGTGCGCGCCACTCGGCACACGGTTACATGGGTGAGCGCGACGAAATGTTGGCTGACGAATGTTTCTACCACGACGAAAATTCAACGGTCCTCTGTTCTGGCGCGCGCTCAAGCTCGCCGATGAGCCTGTTACTGTTGCCGCCAATGTCCGGCCGCACAAGCGTACATTGCAGGAGAACGCACAGGGGAATCTATCCGAGATTCGAGATCCATTTCAAGGTAACCATAACCTTCCCGCAACCACGGTGGTGGCGCCGCTGCCACTGCCGCCCCCACTCTGCCACTCCAGAACCCACACGCGCCTCCCCACCGCCACGCCCAAATGGCGATTCAGGTGCTCCGCGATGAGTTGGCCATTTCCGTCGCCACCCACCTCGCTGCTTCCTTACCGGATCCAATGCAAGACCTCCGCAGCCTGTGGAGGTCTTGCAAGTGGATGTACCAGGTTTGCACAAAGAAGCACGTCGCCAAGTTCATTACAATGCAGCGGGCGCTAGAGCGGGAATTGTTCGTGGTGGAACACTACGACAGAGATTACCGTGACGGCCTCATCGGCAAGCTGGCCGATGCGGGCCACAAGGAGGCATGCTTCCGCGATGACCTGCGCGTCGTCTTCGATGTGAACCGGAGCGTGCTCGACTGCCCCCTCGACAAACTCGCGAGCGCCACCGACGAGGGGCATTATCTTGCCGCGTACACGCTCGCAATGTGCCTGTACAGGCGCAATGCCAGCATCGTCGATGACGAGAAAGCGAAGGAGCTGATAAGGAAGCTCGAGGGTGAGGATGGACCGGGGGCGGCGGCTACCGGGGCCGTCCCCGTTCGCCGGCGGTGGATGAACCGTGCGTGTGTAGTTGCCCGCCTTCAGGGTGCTGCAGTGGCCGATACCTATGAGCCACCCTACATTAACAATTGGGTGCCCATTGCCAAACCGGAGCGCGTCAACGCTTACATCGGCGGCGGCAACTATGGCCAGATGGTCGGAATGGTGAGTTTGGTCGATTATTCTGAGTTTTGCAGTGAGGACTGCAGGATTCGCTTCGAGTGCGAATCTTTCTTCAACAAATATTTCTGGTAGATCAGATGGGATGTTCTTTTGCTGATGTTGCCCGTCATCAGTCTAGGTAGTGCTTATGTTCTTTTGCTGATGTGGCCCATCATTAGTTTAGGTAGTGCTTATGTTCTTTTGCTGATGTGGCCCGTCATCAGTTTAGTTGTGCTGATGTTCTTTTGCAGCTGTGGCCCGTCATCAGTTTATAATTTGTGATGCTCATCCTCGTCTCGAATTTATATCATACGGTCGCCTAGTTCTTTAGTCGACCGGATGATTTGGACGCATGTGTCCTCACTACCAAAGATGAAGCATTCATATGATCCGAACATATGAATCATTCGGTCAAACATTGTAGTTTGATAAGGATGTGATGTTTTTCTAATGGCTAGCTATATGTAAGTTTATGATGACATCGCATTAACAATTCTGCTATGTCCAGTAGCAGGCATTGTCATCATAATGTAGAGTATAAATTTATTTACAATCAAGATCCAGACAGCATCATTAAAAAGATAAATAAATACTAGTCTGTCCAATTACACATTACAGCAGCTACTTATAGGTCATCCTCGTCTTCCGAATCACCATATGTGCACATTCCATTGTCACTACAGTACTGATCATCGGTTTCATCTTCGTCCTCACTCTTATGTTGGGACATGTTACCATGCTTCCTGTTGCTTATAAGCTCTGTTAAATTACCTTCAACAACGAGGTCTTCATCTTCCACCAGTTGCTCCTGGTGCACATCATCATTAGCAGCACCTTCATGCACTGCACGCTTTGTATCAGAACAGTAGTCATCTTGGTTTACAACAGCATCAACATCCCTTTCAGCCACGTTATACATGTTCCTATGTTCAAATTTTTGCACAGCTCGCCAATCTTTACCCATTAGATTGTCCTGCAAGTAAAATATCTTCCTTGACTGTGTGGCCAAAATAAAAGGGTCAGCCTTGTACCAAACTGAGTTAATTTTGATGGACTTGAAATGGCCGTCATATCTAAGGCCCATAGTCTTTCCTTCTTGATTGTACCAGTCGCAGCTAAAGAGAACCACTGACCGACAGAATTGTAGATTAGAATTATATTGCAACTCAATTACCTGCTTTAGCAAGCCATAAAATTCAATAGTTTCTCCTTTATGTGTCCCCTCGGTGATGACACCACTATTCTATGTCTTTAGTTTTTTCTCGCGTTTAGCAGTGCTATATCGAACTCCACTGACAATGCAAACTGTAGAGTACTTGACTCGAAGATCAGGACCACATGAGAGTGCAAACAAGCCTTCGCTGACCTCATCAGGATTCTCTATACGTAGGTTAGCGATCTGCAGGAAAACATATAAACTTCAGTAGTGTTATGTCACTGGCTTGCATGTTTCTTAAACCAATCAGCGAATTGTTTTTCCTGCCTTTTGTCAACATCTCCTAACCCATCTTTCTCCAACAACACTCTGTGCAAGCTGCATGACAAATGTTTTAACCTTAGGAATAAACAAAGGTCAACAATAATTATTCTGAGCACATTGAAATACAAATATGCAGAGAGATATGATACGTACTCCAAATACAGCTCAACTTCATTACAGTTATGTAGTACATACCAAACTAGCTTGGCTAAGGTTTTATCATCGATCTATTGTACCCGATTCCTGCCAATAAGCTTAACACCATGCATGAAAACAGAGATGTCACCATCCAATGGTCCATCAAATTCAGGACTTGTGTCAACATCGTCCGTGTACATTGAACAGAATGTCAATCTCTCACCTTCTATGTAGGCTTCAGCAATTGATCCTTCAGGCCTAGCCTTGTTCCTTACGAAATTCTTCAAAGTGCCAAGGCGCCGTTCAATTGGATACATCCAGCCATACTGTACAGGACCTCTAAGCAGCACCTCATCAGGTAGATGGACGGCCAAGTGCAACATCACATCGAAGAATGCATGAGGAAAGATCTTCTCGAGCTTGCATATGATCAATGGGATCTCATTCTTCAAGCGTTCGACTATGTCTGTCCTCAGATTTCTACTGCACAGCTCCCTAAAGAAGTTCCCAAGCTCTGCGACTGCTTCATATACATCATGATGCACAAGTCCTCGTAGACCAGCAGGTATGACTCTTTGGAGAAGGACATGGCAAGAATGAGTTTTCATCCGGCCTTGCATCTTTGTACCATCTATAGTAATGTATTTACTTAGGTTGTCTGCATAACCATCTGGAAACTTGATACCTTCGAGAAACCTACAAAACTTAGTTCGTTGATCAGGCAGCAAGACATAGAACACATGTGGACTTTTTACCTTGTTACCGTCCTGGTAACATTGCAAATGAGTTCTAATGCCCATATTAGCCAAATGTAGCCTAGCATTCATTGTGTCCTTTGTCTTCTCCATTGTCAGCAATGTGGCAAGGAGGTTGGCACATATGTTTTTCTCAATGTGCATCACATCAAGATTATGGGGCAGCAGGAGGTCATCCCAGTAGGGAAGCTTCCACCACCCAGCTCTTCAGTTATAAATTACTCGCTGTCCGTCCTCTTCTCCATGCTTTCTCTTCGATATAGCTCCATCATTTAAACCTGGACTAACATTTTTGACCCTCTCTAGTTGCTCTTTGACCTCATCTAAAGTGAACCTTTCTGGTGCCTCCCCAGATTCAATCTTCCCATCAAAAGCTTTGTGAGGACCCGGTGTGTCCGAGGACCGGTGGATGGTCGCTTCCTGGTGTGATGAGTGATTGACAACGTGGTGTGGATTGACGTTTCCCTTGGCTCAAGTATTGCAGGTGTAGAATGCGGCTTGGTTGCATTGGTGCAGGTGAAGAACAGGCGCGAAAGGTCTTAGCCATGGCGGCCTCCGAGGACCGGAGAGACAAGTAGGCTCGGTTCGAGGGACCCGGTGGCCGGATGGATCAAGTGCGGTTCACATGCTGGCAAGAACGAGCAAGGGGACGTGGTTCCGGTGCGAGGTAGCGGCTCACAACCGAAGCTCGTACGAGGACGAGAAGCCGGCGCAAGGTAGCGGCTAACAACCGAAGTTTGCGAGCGGGGTTTGGTGATTTCGCCACAAAATCATAGGTGGACGGTTTCCCTTGGTTTGGGCCTCAAAACCAAGGAATGAGGACTCGACGTGGCAAAGATGGGCTGCTGGGCCAAGTGTGACTGGCAAGGGCGGTTTAACCGCCCCCCAGGGCCGGTTTAACCGCCCCCCCTAGGCAGGCCCAAAAACGGCGTCAAGGAGCTTCGATCCGGCGGACACGCGGCGTGACTGCAAGGCTTGCGTCGGAGGGAAGCTAGCTTGCAGTGGAAGGTGTCCCAGCCGGAAAAGATCTGAGAACCAAATGTCAAATTTGCCCCTGAGGGGTATGTCTCACTTAGGGGTAGTTTAGGTTAGAGCACCACCACTTGGACTACTAGTAGGCCCTCCCAGGGCTTGTGGCTGCTATCTCTCTAGTTATCTCTTTAGTTCTCTTTGGTTTTCTTCTTTGAACTAGTTTCCCCTTCATCCCCTCCACCTAGAACTATTTCGAATCCTTCGTAGTTTGTATAGGTGAATTCATGGTTATGTGATGGAGTTTGTGCTGCTCATCTTTGTGCCATGATTTGATTCCACGAACTCCTTTTTCTTTTTCTATTTTTGTGGGTATTTTCGGAGCTATTTTTGGGGGATTTTCGTTCTTCTCTTTCTAGGGCTTTTTCTCTCGGATTTCTTTGGGGGATTCACGTATGAGTGCCTTGTGCCTCTTTTGCTGGTGATCCTTTGCCCCCAAAAGCCTGGAATCGCTTTGGATTTGAGATTTTCGGGATGAACTCGAGGTCATGGTGTTCTTCATGAGATCTGAGATTCCGAGAGTTGTAGCGAGTTAGAGGCCGAGATCTTTTGGGAAAACACTCCACTGGAGGTCTATATCATCTGACCAAAATCTCGCCTCAAGAGCTCAAGCGGTTTGGGAGATCCACTTTCAATTTGACTTTTTCCTGAGGCTCCCAGGCCAGGGCGGTTTAACCGCCCCCTGACCCGGTTTAACCGGCCCCCTGGGTGTGTTGGATCGAGTCTTGTTTCGGGCCGTTTTGTGTTCGTTTCGATCGAATCGAGTTCCGCTGCGTGTTTCTTGCTCCTAGGGTCAGTAGCTTGACAGTGGCTACGTGATCTTGGCAAGATTGCTTTCGGAGGTTTCAGAGTTGAGTTGGGAAAATAGCCGGATCGGTTGGAAAGAATTTTTATCGGCTCCCATTCACTCCCCCCCTCTCGGGTCGCCGTTTTGGTCCTTCAATTGGTATCAGAGCCGGTTACGGGTCTTTGCGACTCTAACTAGTCACCAAGATCGGGGTTCCGGGCCTCCGCACTTCGATGGGAAGAACTACCCGAACTGGGTTGCGTGTATGGGCGCTTTCTTGCGAGGCAAAGGAAAGTTGCTGTGGGATGTGACCAAAGATGAAAACTATGTCAATCCCACCAACTTAGATGCCCAGGATGCAAAGGATAAGTTTGAGGCGAATGCTAGAGCTGTTGACTACTTGTTCCGTGCTTTGTCTGCCAAGGAGTTTGAGCGTGTTTTGGGCGAGGACCTAGCTAGCCAGATCTGGCAGAAGCTCAAGGTAGCCCACGGTGGTGATAGCCATGTGAAGGCTAGGCTTTTCTCGATGTATCGGAGAGAGTATGAAAATTTCGCTCATTTTCCTAGAGAGTCTGTTGATGCTTTGTTTCAGCGTTTCACTTCCACTGTCAACAACATGAAAGCCAACATTACCGTACTCCCATACTCGGATCATGACCGAGCTATCAAGCTCCTGCAAGCACTTGATAGATCCGTGTGGGGTGCCAAGGTTGAGGCGATCATGGAGTCGGCAAACTATGAAACTTTGTCTGTTGATGAGCTTTTCTCGAAGTTGAAGTCTTCTGAGGTTGACAGACTAAGAGTCCGAGGCTAAGAGTCCGATTGATCCCCATAGTCTGGCTCTAGTCGGTGGCTCTGGATATGGACATGCTAACACCCCTAGACACTTTGCTTTGTCTTCTCTTGTGTCTCTTCCAGATGAAGAATATTAGGTGCTGAGCGAGGAGGATCTCGCGTTGCTCACGAGGAGGTTCGAACGGATGTACCAGAACCGGAAGGGTTCGAGGCGTGCCGGGAGTACGTGCTACAGATGCGGGAAGATGGGCCACTTCATCGCCGAGTGCCCCGAGGAGATCAAGAACGACTACAACCGCAAGCACCGCCCGCGAGACGACCACAAGCACCGTCCCAAGGACGAGTACCGCTCCAAGCACAAGAACAAGGACGAGAGAAGGTCGAAGAACAAGCACGGTGGACACAAGAAGAACCGATCTCGAGCGATGGTGGCAGATGCGAGCGACATCGACACAAGCTCCACCAACACCTCGTCAAGCTCAAGCAGCGAAGATGATGACCACAACCACCGCAAGGAGAAGAAGAGCTTGAACCGCAACTTCAACGGCATCTCCTTCGCCGCCGTCGACTACTGCACCATGGCGCACGACTCCGTGAAGAGCAAGGACGACTCCGACTCCGACTCCGAGGATGAGGTATTGACCGATCCCACCTCTTTGCGTCAGGAGATTGCTAGATTAGAGCAGTTGGTCGACAACCGCGATGATGTGCTTAGGAAGACCAACAAGGAGAAGAGGGAGTGTAGGTCTTTGCTAGGAGAGTCCAAGGATAGAGTGGCTGAGCTTGAGACCTTGCTTTCTGAGACTGGAAAGAAGGTGATGGAGTTTGAGTCTTTGCTTTGCGAGTCTAGAGAGAGAGAGAACCTGAGAGCTCCACCACAAACATTCCCACAAACCCACCAAAAGCCATTCTCAAGAACACCTTCACACCCAAACCCAACCACCTGCTAAACAAGCTTGACACCACTCCAGATCCTCCCAAGTTTCCACCAAAGACAGACAACTTTCAGAGGAGAGTGACCTTAGTGAGGAGTGGGGTTTACCAGCCGAGAGAGAGGGCACAACCGAGAGAAACCCTAAAGCCAAAGCCAGTCGGCTTCCATTGTGAGAATTGTAGAAGGGATGGACACCTTGAGGAGTTCTGTTGGAGGAAGAAGAGGGAGGTGAGAAGAGAGGAGGAGGTGGGGAACAGGGACAGGTACTACTCTTCCCGTAGTGTGCCTGTGTCTCGTTCACCCTGGCCGAGAGGCGAGGCCTTTGTGCGCACAGTTCCTGTGTTTGGCAGTCGTGGTGTTCCAGCTAGTAGTGAGTTTGCTAGGCGGCCTCCAGTTCGTGGTCAGTTTGGTTCAGGGAGGTTTGACCGTAGCTTTGAGGCTAGGAGAGAGAGTCTAGACCACGTTTTCCCCCACGTGGTGCTAGAGGTCCGATGGTGAGAGACGAGAGGGTTTCACGTGGTAGAGTTGATTTTGCTAACCCCTCTTCTGAGCAGATGGCTCGACACTGGTTTGACTCGTTTTGTGCTAACCCCAGTGTCGAGTCATTCGCTCATTCTCGTTCTCGTTTCTGATTGTGCAGGTGGGAGGCTTGGAGAACTTTTGGTTGATGGATTCTGGCTGCTCGAGACATATGACAGGTAACAGGAAGTGGTTCTCCAGTCTCACCCCGGTGGTGTCCAGACAGTACATCGGGATAAGGGTAGAGGTAGAGTGTTGTCTGAGGGTGCTATTCAGGTGAGCGACAATTTTATGATGAAGCGGGTTGCTCTTGTCAAGAATCTTGGTTTCAATTTGCTTTCAGTTTCTCAGCTTCTTGATGAGGGTTGTGAGGTTCGATTTAAGCGTGGTGATTCTCGAATTCTTGATTCTCGACGTGACCTTGTGTGTATGATCATTCCTGAGGGACAGATTTTTCGTGCTGATTTTTCTCGATCTTTTGGTCCTTCATGGTGTTTGATCGCTGGTACTTCTTCTGAGCTTTGGAAGTGGCATAGGAGATTGGGTCATGTGAGCTTTGATTTACTCACACGCTTGAGTGCTCTTGACCTTATCCGAGGATTGCCCAAGCTCAAGTTCGAGAAAGATTTGGTTTGTGCACCTTGCAGGCACGGTGAAATGGTTGCTGCTTCCCATCCACCTTTGACAGATGTTATGACTGAGCGTCCAGGGGAGCTTTTGCATATGGACTTGGTTGGTCCCGCTCGCGTTCGTTCAGTTGGTGGGAAGTGGTATGTTCTTGTGGTTGTGGATGACTTTTCTCGATATGCTTGGGTGTTCTTTCTGGCGTCGAAGGATGAGACCTTTGATTTTGTTCGAGATCTAATTTTGAGGTTGAAAAACGAGAGTAATGGTGGTGCCATGAGAGCTATACGCAGTGACAATGGTACAAAATTTAAGAACACTCGTTTTGATGCCTTCTGTCGTGATCTTGGTCTCGAACATCAATACTCTTCGCCATATGTTGCTTGCCAGAATGGTGTTGTTGAAAGGAAGAATCGAACACTTTGTGAGATGGCTAGGACGATGCTAGATGAGCATAGGACTAATAGGAAGTATTGGCCAGAAGCGGTGAACACAGCTTGCTATGTTTCAAATCGGATTTTCCTTCGTGCTTTCAAGAAGAAAACTTACTATGAGCTTTTCCATGGTCGTTTCCCCCGTGTGAGTCACTTTCGTGTCTTTGGTTGCAAGCGTTTCATTCTGAAGAAAGGAAATTTGGACAAGTTTGAGTCTCGTTCGATGGATGGAATTTTTCTTGGTTATGCTAATCACTCTCGAGCATATCCTGTGCTCAATCTTGAGACTAACCAAATCATGGAGACTTGCGAAGTCACCTTCGACGAGACCATTCCGTGTAGCTCTTCTGTCTTTGAGTGTGCAGGTGATGATGAATTGGGACAGACCATCTTTGAGGAAGAACAGCTTGATGATGAACATGATGAAGAGATTCATGCACCGTGTGGAGATCGTGTACCTTCTACTTCCACTACTACCACGACGTTCGACGACGGCCCTTCTGCTACACCTTCGTCGAGTCGTGCACATGATCGAGTTTGAGTGGAAGCTAATGTTGAGTGGGAGGCAATCTCGAGGCGAGAAGCTCCCCGGCTGGTACAGAGGGATCATCCACCTTCGAAGATCATCGAAAACTTGGATGAACGCACTACACGGTCGAGGTCACATAACATCTCTCATTATGCTCATTCTGCTTTTGTCGCGTCTTTTGAGCCCAAAAATGTTGGACACGCTTTATCTGATTCTGATTGGGTCAATGCCATGCATGAAGAGCTTGAAAACTTTGAGAGAAACCAGGTGTGGAAGTTAGTAGAACCACCTCCAAATTGCCATCCTATAGGAACCAAGTGGGTGTTCAAGAACAAGAGGGATGAGAGTGGTGAGATTGTGAGAAACAAAGCGAGGTTGGTTGCTCAGGGGTTTTCGTAGCAGGAGGGGATAGATTATGAGGAGACATTTGCTCTTGTTGCCCGTTTGGAGGCAATTCGGATGCTTCTAGCATTTGCAGTTGCTAACGGGTTCAAATTGAACCAAATGGACGTGAAGAGTGCCTTCTTGAATGGGGTGATCGAGGAAGAAGTGTATGTGAGGCAGCCCCCGGTTTTTGAGAGTGAGAGATACGCACACCGAGTGTACAAACTACACCGAGCTTTATATGGCCTAAAGCAAGCACCCAGAGCGTGGTATGGCAGGTTGAGAGGGTTCTTGCTTAGCAAGGGGTTTGTGATGGGGAAGGTTGATAAAACGCTCTTCTTGTTGAGAAATGGCAATGATCTTTTAATCGTTCAGATTTACGTGGATGATATCATTTTTGGTGGCTCTTCTCATGATCTTGTTGCCAAGTTTGCAGACGATATGAGCAGGGAATTTGAGATGTCGATGATGGGAGAGTTGTAGTTCTTTCTCGGGCTGCAGATCAAGCAAACCAAGGATGGGACGTTCGTGCACCAAAGCAAGTACACCAAGGACATTCTCAAGAAATTCGACATGAGCGACTCCAAGCCGATGACTACGGCGATGAGTACGACTACAGCTTTGGATGCGGATGAGGACGGAGAACCAGTGGACCAGAAGGAGTACCGGAGCATGATCGGCTCCCTCCTCTACTTGACGGCGACGAGGCCGGACATACAGTTCAGCGTGTGTCTGTGCGCTCGTTTTCAGGCTTCACCGAGGACTTCACATCGTCAGGCCATCAAGCGGATTTTCAGGTATCTCAAGTTTACTCCTGAGCTGGTCTTTGGTATTCTGCCGATTCCACTCTTGCACTTCATGGTTTTTCTGATGCGGATTTTGCTGGATGTCGTGTTGATCGCAAATCTACTTCTGGTCAGTGTTAGTTTTTTGGTTCGTCTCTTGTGTCTTGGTCTTCTCGTAAGCAGTCTAGTGTAGCCCAATCCACCACAGAGGCCGAGTATGTTGCTGCTGCTAGCTGTTGTTCTCAGTTGCTTTGGATCACCTACACCTTGAGAGATTTTGGATTAGACATGTCCCATGTTCCACTTCTTTGTGACAGCACCAGTGCCATAAGCGTAGCCAAAAATCCCGTGCTTCATTCCAAAACCAAACACATAGAAGTGAGGTACCACTTTCTGAGAGATCATGTGGAGAAAGGAGATATTGAGCTTGCCCATGTTTCTACCCAAAACCAGCTTGCAGACATTTTCACTAAACCACTTGACCAAGCTACCTTCACCTGCTTGCGAGGGGAACTTGGTGTGTGTGCGTTTTTCTGAGCTGAGTTTTGGAGGCTTCTCTTGTAGCATATGTATACTATTGTACCATCTTCGTATCTTGATGTACATTTTTCTTGCTTTTGTATCTTGATTTCATCTTTTGTATCATATCTTAGGATGGGCTTCTCCTATATGAAGTGATTGGTACAACTTGCTACATTTTAGAGTTTAGGCAGGCTGGCTAGGGATTGATTGTATGGATGGCTATATTCTTGATGGTTTTGATATATATTTTTTTGAGATAGTCACTTTTGAATTAAAAATGACAAACTGAACTTAAAATCCTTCACCCATGAGTAAATGCCCTTGCATGTCTTGATTGAGCCGAAATGGCTATATCTTGCTTAAGATCATGCTAGGATGTGATATTCTTTTCAATTGGGTCAAAGATCTTTGTCATTATAAATGTTTAGCCCATGCTTTACCTTGTGGAGGAGCATAAGCTTCTTTTTGTCGCAAAGACATTTCATGTACCATGCTTAATTTGAAAAACTTGAAAAATGAGATGTCTATGCATGAAAGAAGAAAGATGAGAAAAAGATATATTTGCAGAAAATTATGCTCATGTCTCTATGCTTTCACCATTGCACACACTTGCACACATGGGTGCTAAGCGGTTGCATGTTGTTTGCCGGAGAAGTCTCCCATGAGAAGTGAACACATGGCTCCGTGCTTTGACATGACATGAGGTAGAACTTGGGCGTTTATGATGATCTTTTGTCAAGAATGCTTGTCCTTTCATGATTTTGGTGAGATGAAGTTCATTTTTGCTTGAACAATCCATGGTTAGGACTTTGCTCATGTGGTGACATTTTTGATAAAACTACACAACTTGCTCATGGCTTTGTCAATTGGATATATGTCTTCACCTTCTTGATGGCAATGCCCGGTGTCACACGATGAACTATCTTGTTTGCCTCTTCTCTAACTTGTAGCATTTTGTATTGCTCATTGTATATTTGAGAAGCTTGTAGTTGCATTTTGTACATTTTTCCTTGATTTGTGCATTGTCAACAAGGGGGAGAAATTCTGGAGCATTTTGCAAGGGGGAGGAATTGCTGAATTTATGAGAAAGCTTGTGTGCTAAAATTTGTTGGATTTGCGTGAGAGATTGAAAGTTTTGCCAAAGTGAGAGTTTTCGAAAATTTGTGAAGTTTCTGAGAGTTTGATCAGTGGAATATCTTGCTGGGCATATTTGGAATGTTTTCAAGTTGAAACGGCATCGTTGCAAGTTTGTTTGCACATTTTGCACTTTTGGGCCTTGGTCATCTGCCAGGGGCGGTTTAACCACTGCTGTGCTGAGTGCACAAGAATTGTGGAGATTTGAGCCATTCTCGAGTGTTTTTCGCATGCACAAGTTCACTTGTTCAAGGGGAGTTGTATCTTTGCAGGGGGGTGCTTTGAGTGTTCTGAAAAGTGAATTGGAAATTTGTGATTTGTGCTTTTGCTCTTGTGCCGATGGTGTTGAGCCCTTTCGCTTCTTCTTGAAGGGTCGGCGTTTCTGGAGCTTTGTCTTGCGAAGTGACTTTGTTCTCAGCTTGTTCTTGCTTCTAGTCACTTGCTTGAGTCTTGTTTTCGATTTCTTTTATATTTTCTTTATATCAATGGTTACTATGTGTGTGTTGTCAATGCACTCATCAAGGGGGAGATTGAGGACCCGGTGTGTCCGAGGACCGGTGGATGGTCGCTTCCTGGTGTGATGAGTGATTGACAACGTGGTGTGGATTGACGTTTCCCTTGGCTCAAGTATTGCAGGTGTAGAATGCGGCTTGGTTGCATTGGTGCAGGTGAAGAACAGGCGCGAAAGGGCTTAGCCATGGCGGCCTCCGAGGAGCGGAGAGACAAGTAGGCTCGGTTCGAGGGACCTGGTGGCCAGATGGATCAAGTGTGGTTCACATGCTGGCAAGAACGAGCAAGGGGACGTGGTTCCGGTGCGAGGTAGCGGCTCACAACCGAAGCTCGTACGCGGACGAGAAGCCGGCGCAAGGTAGCGGCTAACAACCGAAGTTTGCACGCGGGGTTTGGTGATTTGGCCACAAAATCATCGGTGGACGGTTTCCCTTGGTTTGGGCCTCAAAACCAAGGAACGAGGACTCGACGTGGCGAAGATGGGCTGCTGGGCCAAGTGTGGCTGGCAGGGGCGGTTTAACCGCCCCCCCCCCCCTGGGCAGGCCCAAAAACGGCGTCGAGGAGCTTCGATCCGGAGGACACGCGGCGTGACTGCAAGGCTTGCGTCGGAGGGAAGCTAGCTTGCAGTGGAAGGTGTCCCAGCCGGAAAATATCTGAGAACCAAATGTCAAATTTGCCCCTGAGGGGTATGTATCACTTAGGGGTAGTTTAGTCTTTAGAGCACCACCACTTGGACTACTAATAGGCGCTCCCAGGGCTGGTGGCTGCTATCTCTCTAGTTATCTCTTTAGTTCTCTTTGGTTTTCTCCTTTGAACTAGTTTCCCTTCATCCCCTCCACCTAGAACTATTTCGAATCCTTCGTAGTTTGTATAGGTGAATTCATGGTTATGTGATGGAGTTTGTGCTGCTCATCTTTGTGCCATGATTTGATTCCACGAGCTCCTTTTTCTTTTTCTATTTTCGTGGGTATTTTCGGAGCTATTTTTGGGGGATTTTCGTTCTTCTCTTTCTAGGGCTTTTTCTCTCGGATTTCTTTGGGGGATTCACGTATGAGTGCCTTGTGCCTCTTTTGCTGGTGATCCTTTGCCGCCAAAAGCCTGGAATCGCTTTGGATTTGAGATTTTTGGGATGAACTCGAGGTCATGGTGTTCTTCACGAGATCTGAGATTCCGAGAGTTGTAGCGAGTTAGAGGCCGAGATCTTTTGGGAAAACACTCCACTGGAGGTCTATATCATCTGACCAAAATGTTGCCTCAAGAGCTCAAGCGGTTTGGGAGATCCACTTTCGATTTGAATTTTTCCCGAGGCTCCCAGGCCAGGGCGGTTTAACCGCCCCCCTAACCCGGTTTAACCGCCCCCCCTGGGTGTGTTGGATCGAGTCTTGTTTCGGGCCGTTTTGTGTTTGTTTCGATCGAATCGAGTTCTGCTGCGTGTTTCTTGCTCCTAGGGTCAGTAGCTTGACAGTGGCTACGTGATCTTGGCAAGATTGCTTTCGCAGGTTTCGGAGTTGAGTTGGGAAAATAGCCGGATTGGTTGGAAAGAATTTTTATCGGCTCCCATTCACTCCCCCCCTCTCTGGTCGCCGTTTCGGTCCTTCACTTTGCTTCTCTGCCAAGCATGTTCCATTGGAAGGTAACGACGGTGGCCAATGTAGCATAACTTACTCCGTAGTGGCCTTGACAATGGGTTTTTGTCACAATGAATACATGCATAATAACCTTTTGTAGTTCGACCTGACAGGGTGCCTAATGCTAGATAGTCATTAATGTTCCAAAGCACAGCTGCACGCAGATCGAAGGTTTCACGTGCGACAAAATCTTATGTCCTCACACCCTTCCAGAGCTCAAGGAGTTCATCTATAAGAGGCTGCAAGAATAAATCAAAATCTTTTCCTAGAGATTTTGGACCTGGGATCAGTAAAGACATGCAACAGTAAGCAGGATTCACACATCCCCATGGTGGAAGATTCAAGGGCATAACAAGCACTGGCCACATGCTATATGTCGTGCTAAAGTTTCCAAACAGATTAAAACCATATGTTGCTACGTCAAGTCTCAAGTTCCTTGCTACCCATTCAAAATCTAGATACTTTCTGTCGAAGTGCTTCCATGCTTTCCCATCAGCTGGATGGCTCATCACGCCCTCAACTGGTGTCCGCTTCGTCTTGTGCCATTGGATGTGCTTAGCTATTCGGCTGGAAGCAAACATCCTCTTCAGCCTTGGGATTAGTGGGAAATGCCTCAAAACCTTGCGAGGAACACGCTTACAGCCATCATCATCTACCTATCTAGATTCGTTGCATTTGGGGCATTTATCCAATTTGGCATAATCTTTTCTGAATAGTACACAGTTACTCCAGCACACATGGATCGTTTCGTAGCCAAGGCGAAGCTCATGAAGATATTTCTTTGCATCGTCATATGATGATGGTAATTCAGATCGATGGAATGAAAAGGACATCTGCTTTAACATTGCATTGAACCCTATGTTTCTTATTTGATATCGCACCTTGATGCGCAGCAACCTCACAACAAAGGAGAATTTTGAGTGTAGAGATCCTGGGCTAAGTTTCTGCTTCAAATCTTAGAGCACTCTAGTAAATTTTGGTTGTTGTCCATCCTCCTTTGCGGCTGTGTACAAGTCTGCTATCATCTCCAGATCTGGCATACCTTCTTCATTGTTGTTGTCTTCCTCATCCACATCACTCCCATCATCATGGGCATAGACCTCATCTGCAAACCTTGAGCCAAAATCATGTTCAGATCCATGCACCTGCTCTGAAAACGATGATGAGTCCACCTAGTATATGCAGCTGACATTCCAAACAGCAGGCGGTGATCATGGACTTCAGCCTGAGGCAATTCACACTGATTAACACATCGGCTGCACGGGCAATGTATAGTGGACTGTTCAGTGAATCGTTGCTTAACAAACTCCATGAATTGTTCCACTCCATTACTATATGCACATGTGAATTTCCTGGCACTAGTTATCCAACATCTGTCCATCGATATAAAAAGTTTCTAAATAGAGCACGAGGCTTAGCCGAAGCCGATATGCAAATCAAACAAACAAAAGAACAAAATTCATGTGAACAAAATTAAATGCAACATTGGAATGTTGGTCTATGTAAGGCATCAGATACTTACTGTCGGATGCCGCAGCAGCGGACCGGAGGAATGCAAAGGTGGCTGGGGATTTGGAGCATGAACGTTCCGCCAACCGTCGCCGTCGAGAACGATTGGGGATTTGGAACCCTAGAAACTTGGCCAGGATGTACTAAGCATTGCCTTTTGTTGACTGAGATGTGGGTCAACAAACCGAACATGCCTTGACTAGGGATCCTTGCCAGTGGGTGGGCCTCCCGAATCCAAGGGGCATTAAATCCCCTTGTGCAAAAGAAAAACCTTTCAGTTCAAACAGCCTAGCACCGAATCATCCGGTTGCCAACATGGCTTGACTAGGGATCCTTGCCAGTGGGTGGGCCTCCCGACGAATCCAAGAGGCAGTAAATCCTCTTGCGCAATAGAAAAACCTTTCAGTTCAAACAGCCTAGCACCGAATCATCCTGTTTCCATATGTACCCCTAATCAATCTCGCTCTCGAATGTCGGGCCCTGATCGTATCTCTGATCGAAAACAAACAATTAACTAACCACTGTATATATTAATAGCAGCACATGAGCAAAATTAACCCCACACGTATCAAGTTCACAATGCAAACAGAAATTAAACATACACAACGAATTGAGAGTAGTGCCATCCCACTACAACATGTACACAACGATAGATAGCTGACTCAATTTAGCTCCCATGTGAACTTAGCACACGTGGAGCGGTAGTTTGCCTTTGGGCTGGCGACGGCGATCGACGACACGATGACATACAGTTGGGCACGACAGACCACGCTCACTGCATCCACCCCTCGGTTCGGGCCAGTACGCGGTGGCGGCTCCACTTCTTCTTGTACTCCTCCTTCAGGTGCCCGGACGTTGCCATACCCACGACGTGGTTCCTGATCTCATTCCGGTTCCTCCAACGGGATGCCTTCTTGCCAGGGCAGACGAGACACTGGAAGCCTCCATAGCGGCGATTATAGGAGACGCGTAGATTGTCTCCATGGGGTACCGGTGTATTGTAGCCGTGGTAGTTGTCGTCGTCCTCGTCCGTGTCCGTCTGCGAGTCATCGGAGGAGGACTCGGTATCCAGAAAGGTCACCTTACGGGGCGGGGATGAGCCGATGGGGATGGAGGAAGACACTGCCCCAACTGCATGGTAGCGGTGTTCATCAGAATGCTTGTACCGAGTCGGCACGAGCTCGACTTCGTTCTCCCTGGTGGAGCGCCACGGTCCCCCGATGTTGCCAGCGTGCTCATCATTGGAGCGGTGGCGGTGGGACCCGGAGCAGCGCCACGATCCCCCAATGTCGCTGGCATGATCGTTGTTGGAGCCGGGGTGCCCCGAACAGGAGCACCACGGGCACCACACGAATTTGTTGCCGTCGTGGCGGTGGAAGCACGACGGCGGCAAACCCTAACAGGACAGCAAATTGGAACTACCACGGTCATGGGAACAGCCTGAGGGAGAGAAGGTACGCTTCATGGCGATGGTGGTGTGGGAAGTCGGCGCTCGTGTGGCGATGTCTGCGGTGACTGGCAGCGATGGCGTGGGAATGGCGATTAAATAAGTAGTTCCTATCGGAGAACTAGCGATGACGATATCGTGGAGGAGGTTATGGCCACGGCGCCCCGTGAGAAGTTTTGGGAAGTTACGGGAACCGGAGTGCCGAGAGCAGTTTTGTCAACGGATGATTTGCTAGCACGAAAAATTATCTGACCATATCAATGGATTTTCTATCGCAACAAGGACACGCCGGCGAGGATTTTATACGATTTCATACTGTGTGAATTTGGTTTTAATAAGTTTAATGTATTTTTTCCATTACCCATAGTTTAGTAACAAATCATTTGAGAGTTTACTGAGGTTGACTGGATAAAAAAGTCAAAATACGATCCTATTTCACACGTTTCGTGATGTGAAGTTGGTGCAACATCGTATGATGTAGTTTGTAGCACCTGCCGTTTGGATGACTAGTTTGGTGAATGTGAAGTTGGTGCATCGTAAAATTTGCAGCAATGTAGCACGAACTCCTACACAACACTATACAAGCAGCACATCAATATATTTTTCCAACTCACGAACAACCATCAACATGCATCAGTTTAGCCATTCCACCTTACCATGCACACCACCAAAAATAACAGTGACCATACAGGTTGATCAAGGGCCCATCCCTCAAGCGCATCAAGGGCTCATCATCAAGACCCCTGCAGTCATGATACATCGATGACCGCGATTACATCCAATCGGCGGCTGTTGACGGCCATTATAACCTCGTAGTGACCGTCAACATTTCGGTAAAATGAGGATGATCATACCATATTCCATGCATAAAACTATTTTTATTGACAAATTCCACAAGTTTTGGATGAGTTGTGCTTGCAGGATGAACCAGGAGAAAAAAGGGCCAAATCTGGCACAGGGCCAGGCCGGCCGGCCTAGGCCAGGCCGACCGGCCTCCCCTGGCCAGGTCTGGCCACGTCACTGATCCACAAGCCATGCCAAGTGCCCAGGATGATCAAGAACCATGCAAACAACGTCGGTTTGATCCAAGGACCCGGAAGGCCTAGGGGTGAAAGCACATGGATTGAAGGGCCCACATCCTAACGCAACTGTTACCGACCTTGTGAGAGCATCAGGACCATCCATGCAAAGCACGGTGCCAAGTGGCACCAGGGCCGGGCCGGCCGGCCTAGCCCAGGCCGACCGGCCTCCCTCTGTGGCCGCCACGTCTCCTCCTTCGCGTGAAGCTTAAGCAGATCCTTGGCGTGCTAATGACGCTGACATCCATACCCTGGAGGCTATAAAAGGCAGCTCATTCACCTTGGGAAGACACACACCACATATCTCAAGTCTTTACTTGAAGGGAGCTCTAGTATCTTTTTCATTTCTTAGATCAGGATTAGAGTTGGGAGTAGAGTCGAGTCAAGCTTAGCTCGGATCTTCGGAGTCTTCGGAGTTCTGGTAAAGCTCTTGTATCCTTTCCTTCTTTTGAAGTGTTTATTTATATAATTACTTTCTTACTTCAGAGCTTAAGTTATCTTTCATATTTCTATCTTGCTCTTCTTTTAGAGTAAAGATCTTGCTCTCTTTAGAGCAAAGTCCTATCCCCTTTAGTTTTAGTATAGAGTTTAATTTAGCTCTACCGGGCTTTATCTCGCGGGTTTGCTCGCCTTGACCGGGCCGTAAGACGCCTTAGGGAAGACGGGGATTTCTCTTGACAGGCCTCAAGAGAAATCTTAATCATCGAGTGCAGACGTGGTGTCTAGCTTGTTGATTAACTAGGAAGTGTGTTGCACCCCACGGAACTGCAGTGGTAGGCGGCAGGTGGTGACAGCCCTGTCCATCCTTCATAGTCCACCACGTTCGGGTGTACTCATAACAGTAGTGCTGAGCCCGGAGAACCCCCTCTCTCATCCCGTTCTGAGGTTCTCCCATTCTAGCCGTCGAAGCGAGCTCTATTCCCGATATCTAAGCTAGGGTCTAGGCTAAGGCTAGAGTGCCTTTTGCTCTGAGTTAGAAAGAGTCTAAGTCCGGTCTCTCCCAACGTCTTTCCTTTTCTTCAGAAATAGGTGCTCCGTGTGTCGCTGGTCTTTCAGACCTTCTATCCGGTCATTAACTTGACCATTATCCATCCAAACCGAGAGTTTGTGCCCCTGGGTTTGTGGCTTGATATTTCTGGCAAGATATATCATTTCATTCTTCAATACACTTTAACCATCTGCTTCCCTGCGGAAATATAAATACGATACCCTGGTGTTACACCCAAGGTGAAGTGCTACAACGAGATATATTCTGTGCGCTTGCAGAATTAATTTTGCATACAACGACATATATCTACGCGCTCTTGAGCGTTGCTAAAACGTGACGCTAAGGAGTGCCAACAAGCATTTCTGGCGCCGTTGCCGGGGAAGCAATTGGCTAAAGTTATTGTTGAATCATTTGATTATCTTTACAGATTTACCAAACCACTAACCGTAGTGACCTCACCACTTCAACATTCGTCTATCTTTGATGTGTTTTGCAGGGTAGTGCATGACTGGTTTCAACCTACCATCAAACTTTGATCCAAATCCAGAACGCATTGGAAGAGTAGTGCGAAAGAGAGTCGTACCTCCTCAGATTTCACTCAGCTCAAGCAATATACTCGAGTCGTCATCCGACTCTGAGTCCGAATCAGATTCAGATTCGTCGTTTTCTTTAGCCCCAGAGTCTCCAGATATTATGGCTCAAGCAAAGAAGACGCTCCGTGAGTTCTCAGCCCCGTCAAGCAGCAACTTCCCAGGACTGTCAACCGCACAGGAAGGTGCATTTGAGCTGAGTACTGGCCTGGTAAACATGGTTCAGGCCAGCCCTTTCAGCGGAAAAGCGATTGAGGATGCGAACGCTCACCTTCGGAATTTTCTGGAGGTGTGCAGTACTATCAACCCCAATGGCACACCGATCAACAACATCCGCCTTCAACTCTTCCCATTCTCCTTGCTTGGGAAAGCAAAGGAGTGGTTTTACGCCAACAAGGCATCATTCGAAGGACGCTGGCAGACATGCGCAGACGCATTTCTGGCCAAGTACTTTCCGGTGGGCAAAACCAATGCCCTCCGAGGAAAAATCACTAGCTTTCAGCAGCTAGACGGAGAGACAATTCCCGAAGCTTGGGAGCGACTGCAAGAGTATATTGCAGCCTGCCCTCACCATGGTGTGGAAGATTGGCTGATTACCCAGAACTTCTTCCACAGCCTGAGCCGACGATCGCAAGAGATGTTGGATGCAGCCGCGGGAGGAGCTTTCCTCTCGTTGGATGTAGACGCAGCGAAGGCGCTAATCGAGAAGATATCCACTCACCAGAGCTGGATAGGAGAAAGAAAAGCTCCCCGCAAGGGAGTACATCAAATTGACTCCGTTGATATGCTGGCCGCTAAGATGGACCTTCTCATGAAGAAGATGGAATCTCCTAGCAAGGAGATGAATCAGATCATGGAGGAGAGAATCACATGTGAAACATGTGGAGAAGCAGGACACTCGGGCGACACTTGCCCGACAACACAAGAAGAAGCCTATTTCATTGGGAATAACAACAATTCAGGCTTCCGTCCTCAACAAGGTTGGAATTCCAAGCCCAATTTCCCCTTCGGCCAACAGCAAGGTAATGGCTCTAACAACGGTTTTCAACCGTCGCTAAAGGACATCTGGTATGGCCAAAAACAAATTAACGATAGCATTAGCAAGAAATTTCTTGCCAATGATAAAGTTATGGAGTCGATGGCCTCCCAGATAGAAACTTTTAATTCTGTCGTTAAGAACCAGCTGAGCTTCAACAAAATGATTGAAACTCAAGTGGCTCAGCTGGCTGCATCCTGTCCTAACCCAAATGCGGGAAAGTTACCCGGGCAACCGGAGGTTCCTTTCAAGGAAAATGTTAGTGCGGTGACCACGTGGACTAGCAAGTCCACGCGGGATCCACACAATCCACAAGATGCAGGTACCCGACAGAAGGAAGCTAGCCAAGCCGAGGCGGCCGCCGAAGAGGAAGACGACGAGGAAACCACCCCTGCCTCAAAGGAGGGGAACGAGGCACCACAAGCCTCAAGCGACAGCCGAGATCCCACTTTCCTCCCGTTCCCAGAACGGAGGAGAAGACCCGTGGCCGACGAACAATTCGACAAGTTCGTCGAGGTAATCAAGAAGGTATACATCAATATACCACTACTTGATGCTTTGCAGGTCCCGACATATGCCAAGTACATCAAGGATATACTTAGCAACAAGCGGACTTTACCCACAAGGGAGATGGTACAGCTGACCGAGGAATGTAGCTTTGCTATACTCGGGCCCCACCTCAAGAAGAAAGATCCTGGCTGCCCCACAATATCATGCTCAATTGGAGGCCATGACTTCGACAACGCCCTATGTGACTTGGGGGCCATGACTTCGACAACGCCCTATGTGACTTGGGGGCGAGCGTCAGCGTAATGCCCAAGGTAGTCTTCGACCACCTTAAACATATATCGCTTGTCTCTACACCCATGTGTTTGCAGCTAGCGGATCAATCGATCCGCTACCCCCATGGAGTCGTAGAAAATGTTCCGGTCAAGATCAGGGATTTCTTCATACCTGTGGATTTCATCGTCCTAGATATGGAAGCCGGAGCAACGAACTCTCTCATTCTTGGGAGACCGTTCTTAAGTACTGCGAATGCAAACATCGACGTGGGACGTGGGACCATTCAACTTAGGATTAACGGAGGGACCGAGAGTTTCTCTTTCCGTCCTAAGGAGACCCCCCATCAAGTCAATATGGTCGAAGAAGTCATGCCCCGAAAGTCCAAGATGCCGAGCGTAGAAACGCTCATGAAGAAGGTGGAAGCCTTCACCGCCAAAGAAAAGAAGAGGCATGATCGCTATCATGCACGGTGAAGAATATCGAGAACCAAAGCGCTGGAGGAGCAAGCAAAGCGCGATAAGGAGGTTGAATCCAAGTCCCGTCCCGTCCGAAAGGAATGGCGGGTAAAAGCAGTCCCGAACAAGGATTCGGAGAGTTCCGTTCAGGACGAAAAACTCGAGCCCTCGCCATAAGGTATATGGTACGTATCCTTGCATTGCATATAGAATAGGTTTTTCATTTCAATTCTTTTCATTCAGCACAGCATGTTTAATTTTCGAAGCTTGCATTCATATTTCATTTATGCATTAAGAAGCATATAAAAAAAAATTCGGCCAAATTTCAGGCTGGCCGGCCCCACTTGTCATTTCCAATGGCCAGATCACAGTAATAAAGAACAGCCACATGTGGGAAGGCACGACACGAGAGGATGGAGAAAAATGGGCACAACCCCAGGCCGAGCGGCCCCAGGAAGGTCGGCCGGCCTCACTCCACCATCGTTGTCCCATCCTCACCTACCAGAGCACCAGGCACAGGAACGTGACCATCGACGCACATGATGGGCACGACCGGCGCCATGTGCAGGCCGAACGGCCTGCCATAGGCCGGCCAGCCTCCCCCTGCTGCGCCTCTATAAGAGCCGTTGCCCAGCTCAGAAGGAAGACGCCCCAAGCACAGGTATGCGTGCATCCTGAGCGTTTCCTTTCTCCCTCGTCTGAATTTCGAAAATCTCTAAGTAAGGCTAGAGTTTAAACCACAAGAAGATTCTGCTAAAATCCATTCTTGAATTCTTGTGAGAACAAACCCCTGCCGGTTGATCGAGAACGTTTGTGGTGGTTCTTACCCCACAAGAACGACTAACCGAGTTGTGGTGATTAATCTCCCACAAGAACGCTTAACCGTTGACTGTCTAACCCCTGATTTCCTTCGGGTATTGTGAGACTAACCTTTTGCAGGAATCATGTGGACAAGGGCACGTCAGACGGCACGTGGAGTCGTGACCAAGCTCAGCTCTTCGAGCTCTCGCTGCTCTCAGGGATCATCTACTTCCCGGGACACTATGTCTGTCGACTCAACTCGACAAGACACAGAGTCCCAGGAGGAGGAGGTGCCAAGGAACAGGCTCCGCATCCGGATCATGACTCGGGTCGAGCACATCATTGCTCGGACCGAAGAAGAGAGAACGGTACTGGACCAGCTCCAGGGCCGCTACTACACACATGCCAAGTACTTCGACCCCATGCTGCTGATCAAGACCGGTCTCGGAGGAGACATGGAACAGGCTTTCAACAATGCCGGATGGCAAAACTTCTACCCCGTCTCGGAAACAGGTTCACACTTTCTTACTATGGAGTTTTTGATGAGTTTAAAAATCGAAGTTCGTCCCAACGAGACAAATATTTGCTTTCGGTTTTTCAACGAGGATTTTATCTTAACCCCGAAGCAACTCAGTGAGGCTCTTGGTTTCAACAAGAGATGCATCATTGATGCCAAACTGTTGGTGACTAACCACCGGTACAACCGTGCCGCATGGTGGGATAGCATCACAGGCGAGCCATCCTCAGGGAAGAATAGCATCACTGCCATCCAAAACCCCACTCTTCGTTTTCTGGCGAAGTGGATCGCTATGGTGGTCCACCCACGCGCTGACTTGCGTCTTTGCCTCTTGCCTGATTTAGAGTGCCTTTATGCCATGGTCAAGAAAATTCGTTTCTCACCGGTCATGTGCATGCTTGATGACTGGCAGAGGTTAGTCACTGGCCGAGCCACAATTGACATAACCTCGCTAGTCACCCGCATTGCCACCCATGTTGGTGCTTTGCAGGGCGCTCAAGTCACTTTTCTTCCCGCTACACAAGAATATCAGTCTTGCATTGGTTTAGACCAATTTATCCAGGGTCACTTGATGCACGATGGCCCTGGCCATACTCTTTTCATGTGTTATCCTGGTTTCATCGACGAAGTCAAGCTTCCATGCCCAGCTTTGTCACTGAGATCAGCGAAAAGTCTAACCATGCAGCTTAGAAGGAGGGAACCCGCTCGCCACAGTGTTGAAGGCCCTGCAACACGTGGCAGGCGAGCCAGGCATGACAGTGAAGCCGGAAATTCTACCGCACCTCAGCCCGAGTACCGCTACCAGCAGCAGCCCGAGTACGACTACCAGTAGCCAACGGAGAACCCCACAGCCAACATGAGTTTTGAGGAGGCGTTCGACTACCATCAAGGAACGGCTGGATACGGCCCGCAGGTCGGACCATCCGCCTCCGCCAGGTATGACTACGAGAACCCGGTCTCCCGGGGTGTGACACCCTCAAAAATTAATAAGGATTATTTATTTAATGATTAGATTAATTATCAAGTATATTAGACAATTATAGAGTAGAATAGGAATTTCTAGGAATAATAGAATATAAAATAATAACAGGAAAAAAATAAAATAAAAGTTCTATAACTTGAGTGCTCTATAAGGACAAAAACTAGTATCAGAGGCCCTAGGTTTAAATTAAAAGAAGTTGATTCAAAAACTGAATTCAAAAACCCTTTCAAAACCCTTTAGAAAAATAAGAAAGGAAATCCTTTGATGATGGGCTGGCCAGCCGCGGCCCAAACTCCCAAAGTCTGTTTTAGGCCCCCCAACTCCCCTTCCCGGCTCACCCCCGACCGGCCCAGCCCAGCGCCTCTCTCCCTCAGTTCCCTCCCCGCGAAGTCCATGCCACGCCCCTCAATTCTTGGCCCAGTCCACCCCGCCCCCTCCTTCTTCCTCCTCTCTCCTTCCTCTGGTTATTCCCCCCTCCCTCATTTCCCCGGCGCCGACGCCGCCGCGCGCCCATCTGAAGGACCGAAACGGCGACCAGAGGGGGGGGAGTGAATGGGAGCCGATAAAAAATCTTTCCAAACAATCCGGCTATTCTCCCAA
>WEIB01000601.1:0-36528 GCA_015476505.1 Urochloa ruziziensis
TTGGGGTTGCTGGGGTTCCATTGGTCACCAGAGTTAGAGAGAGGGCTTGGTGGAGGCGGGTTGGCCGGTGGGGCGGTGGCCGGCAGCGGATGTTCAAGGTCTGGCCGGGTTAGGGGAGACGAGGATGGACGGGTTAGGGCGGCTACGGAGGCGGAGGCGGCCGAAGGCCGCCGGCGGTCGCGGTGGGGGCATGGAGCTCGACGGGTTAGTGCGGCGGTGGTGTGCGGGCGGCGGCGGAGGCGGCCAGAAGCCGCCGTAGCCGGGGCCAGCGGGAGAGGCGGGGGCGTGCTGTTGTTAGGGTTAGGTGGGCGGCGGCGGTCTGCAGGCGGCGGTGGAGGTCGTTGGAGCTTGGACCGGCGGGGACTGCGAGCTGGGGAAGAAGATGGGGAGGGAGGACATGGCGTGCGGCGGCCGATCCGAGCACTTAATTAGGAAGGTAGTTGAGATCCAACATCTAGAATTGCATTTTTTGTAGGATTTTTTGTTTCAAACACTAGAATTGCATTTTAATGGGACGGAAGGAGTATTTTGCGCTAGAAAAATTGCTCATTTCTTTAATGGTTCTCTATTTTTTTTCTATTTGACATTAGATATAAGTTTCATTCCTTATTTGACATTTTATTGCGTTCACTGTTAAATACCTACACTGTAAAAAAATATTTTTGCCCCTTTGGATGGATGTGGCCCCACCGAGCCACATTTATCCTACCTCCCCTTTCTCTCATGCGGGCTCGCGGTGCCGCCCCGCGCGCCAGCCGCGCGGGCTCGCCGGCCCCGCCGCAGCTGCCATGCTCTGCCTACGCCGCCGCCCTTGGCCCACTGCGCTATTTCCCCCGATGCTCGCCGTCACCAGCTGCCCTGCTGCGCATCGGCAGCTGCGCCCCGACGCCGTCGCCAGCCCCCTGCCTCCTGTTCTTCCCGCCGCTGCTCCCCACAACGACCACCCCTTCTTCTTAGATTAGTTGCCCGGCTGCCCATTCTTCTTGGCCATGGGTGAATAGACAATTCGAGCTTCAAATCGAGCACAACAATTTTGAATCGACCAAGTTTATCGCCATCGAGCTCCAAACTAATCCAATCGACGATTCAAGCTTCAAATATTGAGAGAAATTCCCCCATACACTTAGAAAAAAAACGTGATCCCCTCTATACCCCTGAAAATTTTTTCTTCCCTCCTGTACCATTGGTTGCCCTGTGTACCATTTTTGACATAAACTACCAATTATGCCCCTGACTTCCTCCTACCGGCTTCTCCTCATCCTGGTTCCTACTAACCTGAGCTAAAAAATGAATCGATATGCATTCTACCGACTTCCACACCGTTGGCTCCGCCTCCGCGAGAGCTCGGCCGGCGCGAAGGAAGAGGGTGGGTCGTGGCTCCGCGAGGGCTCGACCGGCGGGGAAGGCAGTCAGGCCGACACGGCGCAGGGCGGGCGGATGTTCGAGGGCTCGGTCGGCAGGTGGCCACCGCAAAGGACAAGGGCGGCTGGAGGCGAGCCGCACAGTGGCGGGGCCGGGGAGGTGTGGGCTTGCGCGAGCATGGGATAGGGCGGGCGGCACCGCCAGGCGGGAAGGCCGGCCGGCCATGGCCGAACGCGGTGGGGGCCGGGGAGGAGCGGACCTGTGCAAGGATGGGGCAGTGCGGGCGGTGCTGCTGCGCGGGGAGGCCCCCTGGCGGGGGAGGACAGAAGGCAAGCTCCGGTGATGGGCTCCGGCGGGAGCAGGCTGATCAGACTACAACAGCTCTCCTCCTTCATAGCTGCTTGGGTGGGAGCTGTCGACACGGCCGCTGGCGGCGGGCACCGGCAGGGGCGGAGCTTCTACCATGGATGGGGCGGAGTGCTTTCCACGGCCGGAGGAGCTGTGGAATCCATGCACTTGCCGGAGGATGGGGATGACAGGCGGGTCCCACCTGTCAGTGGTCCAAGAGAGGAGGGTATTTGTGGAAATAATTTGGAGTGAATGGTATGGAAGGGATGAAAACTTTGGATCTTCACGTTCAATGGCACTGGAGGGAAGAAAGTTTTTTGAGGGGTACAGAGGGGATCGCGTGTTTTTCCAGGTGTATGGAGGGAATTCTCTCTCAAATATTGCCATGGCCACTGCCATCAAGCTCCAGGCATGGCGCGGGCTGTACAACAGGGTGGGGGCTGACAGGCATCACGTGGGGCTCGAGACGGAAGGATGGCAGCACGCGGCGGCGCGACCGGGGAGGCACTCCTCTGGCAAGGTGCCGACGTTGCTTGGTGCCAAGGCGGCCATGGCTCGGTCCTACTGAAGGCTGCGAATAAGTGAGAGGAAGGAGAAGGGTGGCTAAGTGGGGCCCACGTCTATCAAAGGGGCAAAAATGTCTTTTTATGGGGCAATTAATGTTGAACAGATGGAAATTCTAACAGAATGTCAAATAAGGAATGAAACCTACACCAAGTGTCAAATAGGGAAAGAAAAATTTTTGAGCACCAAGAAAGGAATGAGTAACTCTTCTAGGGCCAAACATGGAATAATCTCTACAATTAACATGCAGGTGGGGTACAAACCCATCAACTGATGCTTCGGAGGTAACCATCCTAACAGTCTTGCTACTTCGGCCTGTTTGTTTGGGCTTTAGCTTTCCAAGCTTTCAAGAAAGCTGAGCTTTTAGGCTTTCCGGCTTTTGGCCTAGCTTTGTGAAAGCCAACATCTCGGTAAGCCAGGGGCCTTTGGCAATGCAGCTTCTCATCGTTCGTTCTCTAAAAAAGCTCCTCCACTGTCGATCTCGAGTGTTGGTGGGGAAAGTGGATTCGGAGAGGACGGGGATGTTAACTTGCTTCGGATGATGAGTGTGACAATCTAGGTGTTCAGTTAGCTTAATCACCTGCTAACCCTTGTGCCTTAGCTTAATTAAGTGCACCTTGGCCCCATCTAGATTTTCACTTAAGAAAAACCCACCCAAAACACTTTGTATCTCGGTGTACTTTGGACCTTTCATGGTTGGCATGGCTTGAATTCAAATTTTTGCTTAAGCACTTGAAAATCGACCAATACAAAAGATGGTCAGTTTTTAGTGGGACACATTTTTGTCAATTGGCTCAATTCCTAGATTTTGAGTGGAAGGCACCTTAAATCTCAGTCAAACTCAGTCAAACACAGAAGTTCACGGCAGGTTGGCACTCGAGTTCACGCGATGTTCTCCTCAAATTTTCCGTTGATCTAGAGACTTTTTCTATGGTCGACCTTTACAAAGTTGTACCTTACTCTATGGGACACAACTTTTGTATTTGGAGATTTTGAAGTTTAGTTCAAATTTTGGGAAAAATTCGTGTTTGAACATGCGCGCGCCAGGTGTTCGACGGATTGACCGCGCTCTCCGGCGCCGCGCGTTCCAGCCGACCGCCGCTGCCACCTGGCGCCCGGCGTCTGACACGACCGCCGAGGCCGACTGGGAGATCTCGACGCCGCGTCCTCTTCACCCAGGTGGGCCCACGTGCGCGCCCGACAGCCCCTTTGTCCCCCGCTCCCGCTCCGACCAGACGCAACGCGCACCCGCGCGCGTGCCACGCGGCACGCGGCGTCCGCGCCGCGGAGCTGCTGGCGAACCAGATCACGAGCTCGCCGACCGGCCGAGGACAATGCCGCCCAGACCGCGCCCGTCCCGACCACGCCACCCCACCCGCGGGCGAGCCGCCGCTCGTCGCGCGCCACGCGGCGCTTCGCCGCCGCCGCTGCCCCATCGGCCGCGCGGTCGCTTCCGACCGCGATGCGACGTCCGCCCGGTCCCAGCTGACACCCAATCTAGCGCGCTTGCTTCGCCGTCGCCGCCAGACCGCCCCTGCTCCACGCTGACTGGCGCCCGACCGAGGCCGAGCTCGCCGTGGCTGCCAAGCCAACGCGCCGCCCGAGCCTCCACGTGATTGCTTCGCCGCTCCGGACCACCGTCCGAACCTTGCCTCTGGCCACCAATAAAAGGTGCAGCTGCCCTCACCGCAGACCCACTCCGCCCGCGCTCCACCTCGCTAGCCAGGCTGCCGCCACCGCTCCTCGCCGTGCGCACTGCCCCGCTGCCGCGCAACACCACCAAAGCTCGCCCACGCCTCCACTCCAGCCTCCCAGCGCCCGAGCCGCTCTTCTCTGCCACTGCCGTCGCCGGCATTAGTGTAGACAGGGCCGCCGCCGCGCCGCTCCGTCGCTCGCCGCCGTCACTCCACCTCTGGCCACCCTTCCTGCACGAGATCGGCTCGAGGTGAAGCGGTGAGCGTGTTCCCCATGTTCTCGTTGAGCCCCATGGTCCCACCTCACCGGAATCCGGCCAAACCCGCCATCGGCCGTGGTCTAGGGACCACATTGCTAAGCTTTTGTTCTTTCCAGGGGCCTTAGCGCAAGTTTCCAGGGGTCTGGTTGTAAAATAGATTGTTTAGATCTAGGTTTGAAATCCTGAAACTTCAAAAATCGATTAGAAATCATAGAAAAATCAGAAAAATGCAAACCTAGTTTTATTGAACTCTCTGTGCTGAGATCTATCTTTTATAGAAAGCTTGTATAAGTGTTTCTGTGTAGATTTCAAATTAAGTTCAAATATGTTCAAACTTAAAGTTGTACATAGTTTGAAATATGCTACCTTGATTGTGCTAAATTTTGGATATGTTGTAGCTTATGAAATGTTTAGGCTCCTGTAAAAAGTTGGCACAAATTTACACACTAGATTTTGAGCTATAAATTGTTTAAGCTGGCAGTGCACGTTTGGTTAAACAATTTTAAAATTAATCTGTTCAGCGTCTGGGCAAAACCTTTTTGCAGTAAGCTCTGTTGTAATTTGATGCATGTCTGGTAAATATTAGAGTTTAGTTTGAGCTGGCTAACTTGCACTTTTATTTAGTACCATTTTAAACCTAGTAAATTCAAACAGCAAGATGCTTTGATCTTTTGAAGCTATCCTTTGGCATGTGAACTTGTTTGGACAAGTATATGCTCTGGTAGAAATCTAAGGACAAATTACTGTTAGTGTGATTTATTAGGATTTATTCTTGATAATAGTATGCTGATTTTTTGATTTATTGTGATAATTGTATGCATGATCTTGGTCTGATTTTTGGTCAGTAAATCAAGCAACACACCGAGAGCATACTGTAATTTTCTCACATTAAACTCTTGAACCAAACTGCCAGAATAAATTGTTGAAGTTCATTGCTTAAAAGGGCTAAATCGAAATAAATAACCCCTTTAAGCTAATGGAATAAAATGAACAAATCACCACACACACCCTTGCTGTTTTGTGAAGAAAACAAAATTAAGAACTTAATATATGTATACACAATTACCACCACCCACCCCAAGTAACTTTAATGAGTAATCACAAACTTAAGTAAAGAAAGGAAGGTCAGACCAAAATTGTCCAGGTGAATGTGCCATTTCATACACTACGGGTCTATCATTATGCAAGTATGATGACTCGATATAAGATCACCTCTTATGCATGTGCATCCCGTGTAGAACAAGCACTCGCAGACGGTGACTACGAATTGGTGCCGACCGGAGAAGAAGGACAGGCCTCGGGAGACGTGAACGTGATCCAGGTGGAGGACGAACCGAACCCCGCCGTCGAGAACCCCCAAGCTAACCACGTGCCCCAAGCAAGCCCCGGAGCATGTCCCATGTTTTGAATATGTGCAACTATGTTTTGCTAAGATTATGTTGTGCATTTACGTTCAGGAGTTGAATTGAAACCTTAGTTGCATGATCCTAGGTTCCTATGCTTGCAATACTAGTATGATAGGTCGATAGTTGCCATGCTATAAGGACCCAGTAAAAGTCGAGTGATTTCCTGTCACTCGCGAGATATAGGAATCAACTGCTTTACTTATGTTGGAATCATAAGGAGGACGGGCGGGGATTTTTGTCATGTAGATGCCCCGTCCGTGTATGCTAAAATTTGGTTAAGGTCGAAAGGTATGGTACTGCTGGTTAAGTTTTTGAACGTACCAAGCACTTGTCGATTCTATGGGGTCGGTAAGTTTAGTACCTACATGAATCCATTGTGTAGACTTTTTCCTGCTCCTATCGGGAACTTCTTCCCCATGCCTCGAACATGTGGGTACGAAGGGCGCAAGTGTTCGGTTTGGCCGACCTTGGACTTCGTATGCCAGGGGGAGTTTGGTTCTGGACGCAACTGGAGGACTGCTGGGAACTACCTGGTAGCGCTAGCCTATGGCTGAGTGCGATGATCCGTGTGTTTGGGTTTCCCCTTGCCAGGTTAAGAAATCGGTTCGAACTGTCTGTTTCTCGCAGCTAATGAGACTACTTGACCTCTGTGCCGCATTGAGTAACAAGTGGAACATGACGATGGAAAGAAACTTGATGCTTGCTCCACTTGCTTGGTTAGTACAGGTTGCTTACCTAGAATGGTTAACTTGAACTAGAACTTGATGCTAAAATTTTGAAAGCAAGGACCCACTCTTAGTCACTCTTTGGCAAAGTAAACCCACCAGCCAAAAGCCTTGCATGTCTAGAAGTTGGTGCTGTAGCTGACACCCGACGGTTAAGTCTTGCTGAGTATTAGTATACTTAGCCTTGCTTGTTGAATTGTTTTCAGGTAGTGCTCTCGAGGAGATGGTTGCAGGTCTTACCTGGCCAACCACCCTTCCTCCTGGTTGGACTGTTGTATGGGACGAGGATGCTGCTGAGTGACGTCACGACGGCTTCATGTGATGTCACGGTCATTTCGAATAATTAGTTGTTTCCGCTGCATTTGAAAACTCTGAGTACCTTGCTACCGTTTGCATTGAACTATTTGTAATAAAGTACCTCAATTGGGACCTTTAATTAATTGTGGATTGTTGTAATCTCTGGGACTCACCTTCGAGTGAGTACTTGCACGACTCGTTTCGATCGAGGTAATTGTTCGTGGTTGTATCGGGCTTGACCGGACAGATCTACACTTTAATCCGTTTTAATTGCGTGATGACCAATGGAAGGTTAGCGCACTTAACCCGGATTAATTTGAGCGGTTCTGCCACAATGAGGCGGCAGGGGCACGGGTGGGAGATGTGGAAGAGGCGGGGTAGGGCGACGCGGCGACGATGGCGTAGGGGTGACACGGTGGGGCATGGGCGACGCTCCCTCGCGGCCGCCACTCTCCCGGTGGCAAAGCCCCCCATGGCCGCACACCCCCGACGGACCCCGCCTTCTCCTCTTCCTCTTCCCTTCCTTGTAGAGAATAGGGTGACACGCCAAGCAGGGGCGCCGCGCTGGGGCTGCCTGAGCAGCGATGCGGTGGCGGGCCACGGTCGTTTATGGGAGGTGAGGGGCGGTGGTAGATGGGACAGGGAGGGGCGACGACGGTGGATGGGGTAGGAGGGGCGGCACCGGTGGATGGTGGCAGGTGGTTAAATTCGACGAGCTTGGTCGTGAAAGCTGCTGAATGCTCATAAAACATTGCTTTCGGGCTTTCCGTTGAAAAATGTCTTTTGTGGGCTTTCAGCTTTTGGAAAGCTAGCCCAGAAGCTGGCCGTTTATTTGAGCTTTCAGCTTTTAAGATCACAAAGCTGCTGAAAATTCCAAACAAACAAGGCCTTCGTTTTGGTGGTAACCTGCAACCTCATTCTATATGTGTGCAATTTTTTCTCGGCACACAGTTCAATAATTAGCCACGGCGTGCAGTTGCTTTTTGTTGATCCTCCACTACGACAGAGACCCTTATTCACATCGGGCCATTTGCGCTGGCTATAAATGGGCCACTTCGAATAAGCCATTCGCATCGGCCCACTACTACAACCGACACGAATAATACCTTATACACGCCGGCCCTAAATAGAGCCAGCACGAATTGTCATTTGCACCGGCCCACCCTCGCAAACTACCCTTCGCATGAGTTACCTTGCTATTACTTAAATCATATCTTCTTCATGAATATCTTTCGCTTTTACCCTTCATATGTAAGACTTTATGTGATTCGATGCTTGTGCTAACCCTTCCATTTTGCAGGCCCTTCTCACCGAGGTAAGAAACTTTAGATTGTTTGCCCTTCGTTTTCAGTGCATTCGCATGTTCTCGTCTCAAGAGCATTGTATGTTGTAAGCTTTGTTGTGCTTTGCACCTTATTTAATCTTCATCACATTTTTGCAGGATCTTAATTTCGGGGCATTGGTTTTCTACCTGAAGCTAAGGGTTGAATAAGGAATCTTGGTTATCTCAATCTGTTATTGACTTGAAAATGGCTATGCCATATCAATCGGTTTTCTGTATCTATTGATTGGTCTCCTAAAATTCTATTTGGACTTCGGTACCGCTTGATTCCTGTTAACTCGAGGGGTTTTCATCACATAAGAAAGTACGACTCAACCAAAGGCGGTGCCTCACTTGTCTTACTAACCCTTCATTTTTACTCTCAATGCATGAGTTTACTTCACCGATGACTATCTTCTCCGACAACATTTGACATGAGTGATTCATCGTCTACTTTACCGAGGACTACTTCGCTTTCATCCTCATCATCGACGTTCGGCTTGAGGGGCTCGGAGATGATGACTTTGACTTCATCCTCATCGATGACAGCAGCTTTGACTACGTACAAATCATCTTTTTAGCCTCCGCTACAGACCCCAGACAAGAGGGGCTATGGGGGGCTTTCGTGGACTACCACCATTGGCGGACAAGTTTTGCCCAGTGCTCGTGAGCAGAGACCTAAAGGCATTGCTGGCTTTGGCAGGACCAAGGTGATGTCATTTCTGCTTTCTCTACTTCATCTAGTTCAACTACGTCGACTACATTGCTTCCTCTACTTCGATTACATTAACTACACTGAAAAGGGTTGGTCCGAGGTGATGACGATGGTCAATTGGCTTGATTACCAAGGCTCCAAAGCTAAAGAAAAAGGGTGAAGCAAAGATTCTCCCAGGGGCAAAAGCTTCCTCAACTACGAAGCCCGTCTATCCCAGTTAGAAGAGCTAAAGGAGTACCCGCTACAGTTTGCGAAATGAAAACAAGTGACGAAGCTTTTGTCGTCATCACCGCCGAGGAACCAATTCATCATCATGACTGAAGTCAACTACTAGCTGGGTTATTATGGTCATGTATTTGTAGATCAGCAAGACGTGCATACTCTTTTCTCTATCTGTTTTATCCTAATGGATTTTCAGATGAAGTTTTTAGCGAGCCGTACGAGTGAGCGGTCACGAGGGCATTCCTCAGGGCTGAAGTTAGAGATAGGTCTAGGCTACTTCCTATGTATTCAGCTACTGTGTTTCGTTGTATTAGCCAAACTAAAATTAGCTAAGGGGCTACTGTTGGAGGAATGGTCCATCCCGTATACTCCCTCCGTATAGGAAATATATGTCGTTTTGGACAAGATTTTAGTCAAACATTGGGAATATAAATCATGAATAACTTTTAAGTCGTTCAGTTCAGTTTGGAAATGTGAAAAACCATATGAATAGATTTTTTTTGAAAAATATTTTTATAAAAGTATATATAATATTTTTTAATAAATAATTTTGTCAAAATAAGAAGTCAAAATTACGTTTTGGAGATCGCGTCGTTGTCCAAAACGACGTCTAAATCCTATACGGAGGGAGTAGTAAATGAGCCTCATAAGGGCCCAATGGCCTACTTACAAGTATTGTACCCACCAAGTGCCTTGCGACAAATTGCCACTCCCTTCCTCCTCCATATAAAGAATCAAACGGGTTAAGAGTAGGGGACTCACTTAAGCATTCATCACTTGCTCTCTCATTTTGTACCATCATGCCTCTTATTTTTATCTTCGGAACTTCTTGCTATCACTCTTTTCTCTATTTGGCAGAATCACATCCCCAACACACCCCTTGATCCGGCACCACGTAATTTACTTGGGGTTTTGTACCTTCATTTGTTTCTTAGGCAGGTCTCGATCATTGTTGTGTGAAGGGCGGGAGCTTTCACACCGCGTAGCAAGTGAGGAGTTGGAGAGTGGCGGGACCCGGTGATGACAGGTGCGACTCGTGGTGATGTGAGACTGGTTTAGGATAGATATTATTTTATGGACATGGCTAAAGGGAGGCTCTCCTCCCTATAGTCTTAAGTGGAGGCCCTTCTAAATTGGGAAAGTAATCCGTTTTTGGAAAGTTTTATCAGGCGGGGGCAACGATCAACGATAGATTTGCTGGGAGGGCGCGATAAGATAGGATTTGGCGCGAAAAAAACGATCGACTACTGCAAAGGGCGCCGAGCGTGAGAGATTGGTTGGCACCGAAAAAACGCGGGAGTTAAAAATCCCTGAGCGCCAAAAAAATAGTCAAACAATAACTAAAAAGGAGGGGAAATCTTCAACAGAATTGGCGCTAAAAAAGGGTTGGCCCGTGAAAGTAACAAGAAAACATAGCGGTCCATGAAAAGTAACAAAAAAAACATAATCGTTATTGCCTCCAGCCACGTATCTTGACGGCAGCTGAAACTGGAGACGAAGAGAAATGATCTAGCTCAAGGAGGAAGTATGGGCAAGAGAAGAGATCCAAAAAACATAGTCAAACAACAACTAAAAACAAGGAAAACCAATTATCTAGCTAAAACATGTTCCGCCATCGTTAGACTTACCTAGAGACTGTAGTAGAAGCTGACCTCCACAATTTGAGTTTTAAGAAGCACGTTACATCTTACCAGATCATGATCTGGTAAGATTGTTGTCCTAATAAATGTACCTACTATTTACAAATAGTATTCCAGCACCTCACTTTGTTTATGGCATGGAATAACTAGTTACAGTGCACATGAACTGGTTCATGTCCTAATTGCATATGCTTCTACTGAAAAACAAGAGTGCTCATAACAGTTTTTCTCCTCAGAAATAACATGAGCATCCTGTTTTCTTTTTTGGTTGAACGTGAGGCATTTGCATTCTGTTGCATCATGTAGAAAAAAGGAAGATGACATGTCATGCATCCCCATGTATGTGTGGCTCCCACTGATCTTCAGATTTAGACCTTTGCTGAATAGCAAAACAAGCATTCTGAGTGAACCAATACTAGATGATGATTGGGAAATGAAAGTTGTTAGAGGAGATGAAACTTAGTTGTAAAATCAGAGTTTGCTTTGTGAAGCTGCAACCTAAGCAGCAAAAGTACAATGATAAGTTACATCTTGGCAATGCAGATAAATGGCAAGTTACTTCCTTTGTGATGTATATTTAAGACAAGTTTCATCTTACAACATGTAGATTGGTAATAATTTACATCTTCATAATGCAGATTTGTCAGACACTAATTTACTCAGAAAATTTACGCAGATCACACAACAAAGCACATATCTGCATTACGAATTCATAAAGTATGCTCTCAACTAAATAAAGTTCAGAATTCATGCAAGGGGGATTCCTGCTGCAAAAAGCTAAGGAGAAATGTGAACTTGAAACTGACCCCACTAAGATCAAGCAAATGGACTCCACTAAACCTTGTAGCTCACAGGCAGCCAAACTTGGCTTGCTCAGAGCTTATCCTAGTAGACTTGAACTGAGAAAAAGAAGACTGACTCAACTAATAGACTCAACTAATAGAACTGACACACTAACTGAACACTTGGACAGGGTAGACAGTACCAATGTAAGGTCAACAAGACAATAGCTAGTTTCTGAAAAACAAGTATGACATGCCTGAAGCTGACAGTAATTATTAAGGATGGTCAAAATACCTAATGATATGCCAATGTAAAGGGGTCAATGAAGGGTTTCAAGAAGCATGATTCAGCAAAAAAGCACCTGCAAAAAAATGGAGGGGCAGAAAGTAAGCTGCTGGAAACATGTTTAGTTAATTTTCTATATATCAGAAAATAATAAAAGGTTACTTTTGATTTAATCCAGATAATCATTTACTACTTGTAATACAATACAAACAGATGATTAGTTACTTAAACATGCACATATAAATGTTTCTGATTAATTCTTTCAGACATCTATCCTCACATTCGTCAATGTTAATTGCAAGCCACCTAACATGCAAATGCACAGTAAAAAGGTTGAATGAATGCATAGAATACATCAAAGGACTACAAATAATAAAGAGGACTAGAAAGAATTAAGGGGGTACAAACGAAGCTGTTAAAAAACATGTATAGGTAATTTTAACATCTATCAAACAAAGAAAATTATTTAGTTAATAATATATTAACGGATACACTAACAAGATCAGATCACAATGGTAAGGCATCGGGAGAGAGGACATGCGAACTTGAACTGACCCCGCTAAAGATCGAGTAAATTGACTGCACTAAACCTTGTAGCACACAAGCACAACTGTACTTGGTCAAAACTTATCCAAACAAACGTGGACATGGTATACTGCTATCAAGGAGACCACACAAAAGCATACTGCAAGAAGAAGAGTAAGTTGGAGACACGACTCCCCCTGGCCCCCAACCCAAGAACTCATAATAACACACACATGCGTAAATAACAGATGTGTAAGAAGGAGAGGGGAGAGGAAGCAGAGAGCCCACAGGGGCAGGGTGTTGCTTGAACAGAGCTGCAGCTGCTCCTTTCCATTATACACAAAAGGAGACAGCAAAAGGGATCCGTACCTGTTAAAAGAGTAGTCGGTAAAGCCTTTTGAGAAACAGGGGCACAACTAGCAGCACCTGAAAAAAGAGACAGCAAAAGTAAGCTGCTGAAAGATATGATTAGTTACGTTGTATGCTATAAGAATTAAGCAATTGTTACTTTTGTTTTAATGCAGAAATTTAATCTGTTACTTCTAACCATATGTGAATAAATAATTAGTTACTTCATCATTCAAATATATATGTTTAGGGCATAAAAATGCTTATTTAGAAAGGGGTAACAGCAGGGGACGTCTACAAGGTGTTTGAGTTTAGCTTTGCTTATTAAAAATTTGTTGTGCAAAACAAAGCTTCTAGCCAGTAGCAAAAACATATGACCCTCACTTACAGAACTGATGATAAAAAAGAGATATGTAAGTGCATATCATGCATGGTGCAAAAAAATTTAGCGATGGGTTCAAAGCCTAGAGAACAATGTGTGTGTTCCCTTTGACTAGACTGGCCAGGTTTGTTTTATTTTGTTCTGGAATGGCAAGGATCATCGGTAGGAATATTCACCTACTATTTAGTGGTTGATCGATCACTACAGTTTCCTCCATTAATTAGGAGATGTTGAATCGCTTCAAATCTCTTGAGTCAATAAAAAAGAAATCTTGTAGAAATTTCTGAATACCAGGGATCATATAATAAATCTAAGGCAGACAAAAATGTTGGATTAACTTATTTTGAAAGAGTAGTTGAGTTGGTGAGAAAATCTTAAATCAATATTGTAAAAAAATGTCCAATCAGTAAATTCAGCAAGTAGAAAAAATTAAGCCAACAAAATAGGACACGAAACAGAGCATCCTAAAAAGGAAAGCTTTGAGGATTGATCAACCACTAACCAGCAAATTCCCATTGTACTTGAAACAAGGAAGGTCGAAGGTTCCCCAGCTAGAATCGCCTTGCTTGCGTTGTCAGTTGTCACATGACGTGCCTTGTGCACTTGGAAAGCACAGCCAACTGCTTCATCAACAGGATTGGCATTTGGCACACTCAAAGTTGATTTCTCTCATTAGTTAATGCCTACATCGTACTCTAGTGCCACCGTAGATGGTGGGTGACGGAAGATTACCTGGAGAATGTGAATGAAACGTCAGGGTCGTCAATATATCAGTCTATGACCATCGAGATGCCACGTTGGTTGAAAAGTACTCGTGCATGATTGAGGATGGAAGCTACAGCTAGTGTGCATGATTACCTTACTATCAATGTTATGCTTGCATCTGAACAGATAAAAACATGTTCCAATATCCTAATAGTCAATTTAAGATAAAGCTGTTGGAAAAACAAATTGAGCCATAGTTTGCAACCTTTTTTTATTGATTTTGTAAGAAATAAGCTAAGTGACTTGCATAGAGTCAGGAGGAAAAAGTAGTTTGCACCTTGTACACATAGTAAAAGAGTAAAAAAGTAAATGTAAACAAAAGCAACAACATAGCATACTGTAGACGAACGAAACCAAATTGAGCTAGGTAACATGTATGAAGTAACTAGTGTCCTGGTTTCTATTTGTTATGTACATATATGAGAATGGACAAGTTCTACCTCATATAAATGATGACATCGTTTTGGTATTTTTGGGCAACTTGCAGCAGATTATTAACCTAAAAAAGGATCAGTGTGAGTCAAAGATACCATGGAAGGGGAGTTCACTAAGGCACACGGTATATGGCTATATGCACTAGACTAGAAGCCTCAACATGGCAAGTACGCATTAGAACAAGAACATGATGAATTAGGGGTTCAAATTTTAATATTTGATCTTCTACTGGGTTTTAGCTCCACCACCCTAACCACTTCCAACTCCACGCCCCCGCCAACACCCACCACCCGGCTAATGTGAAAAAAGAAGTCTACTGATAAGGATAGGTGTTAGAATTTAACTTATTAAAGTTTCTGAAAGAGTGTGTTGATTTAGAAGAAAAAACATTAGTCACAACCTAATTTCTCCACAATACTTCGTAGTTACTTCATTGTCCAAATCAGTGACATGTTACTTTGTCCCAACCGATGAGTATTTATTACATGAAACAATTTGTATATGTGAAGATCAAGGTAAACTGTTAAGACCAACACACCTTAATAGCTAGAGATCTTTGCTGAATTAAAGCTAGCATATGAGATGTTGGTTCATAAGCTGCCAAGAGAAAGAGAGAAAGATGGCCAGCATGAATTTCTTACTGTTGCATCGCTGATCACTTACTAAAATTAACGCTCTGACTTGATGAGTGGTAAATTAAACTAAAAATTTCAAAACGACCGTTCTACTCCAATTAATACATTAGACGACCTATGCACACAATAGAAAGGCTTCCATTACTAGCACAGGTTTACATACACATTTCCTCAAAACTCTAGCACCATCAAGTCTGCTAATTTTTTAGAAAAAACTCTAGCACCATCGGCTGCAGTTTGCAAGAAGCTCAGTCAAAGAATACACAGCAGGAGCATCAATGTCATAGAAGTTACAAGGTCATGTTTAATTCAGCATTTGAACACACAAATCTCACAAAAAGTAGATCCAGTACAATAATATGCCTCAGATTGACACAGAAACAATTTCATTCTGGTATGATACAACTGATAGATTTCACACAATGACAATGAGATAAACCATGACGGCCACAAAACTCTAGACTACTCGCTAAACAAAGCAACAAGCAGCACCAAATCGCTAAACAAAGCAACAAGCAGATTTTGGACGGCCGGCTGCGTCCGTTGGAGGCTGACATGTGGGCCGGATGACGACAGAGGGCGGTCACACGCGGCATGCAGGCGGGACGCGGTGAAAAAAGAAGCGAGGAAACGTGGGACGTTGGATCTGAATGAACGGAGATGCGGTGGGGTCTCGGGGTAAGCTTAAATAGAGACCGGTCTCAAGTTAGATTTTGTGTTATTTTATTTTATGCTTCGCTGTTGCACAGAAAAACCTCAGCCAATTCCTTTGATATCCTACTCGACCACTAGAATCTAGGCACTTAAGGCTGCATTTGGATGAGGACTTGGACAAGTCCGAACCGTTGGGGGCAGTTCGTGAGCCTGCAGGTTTGCTTCTACGACTACATCAGCTGTTGATGGAAGAGTTGTGTCGCTAAGCTCCTCAAGGTTGCCTGTGGGAAAGAGAAGAAGACAAGATTAGAAATAAAGACTTAGAAGCCTTAGCTATCCGCTTGGACGGTCCCGGATGGCAAAGCAATGGTCCTTGTAAGAAGAAGATGCAGACTTATTGGAACAAAGTAAAAGATGGCGAAAGTCAGCATAAGAGTCGGCAAGGAATATTTTTCCTCGCACCGTAAGGCATTATTGATATTCGACAGGATGTGGCGTAAGTAGAGTTGGAATCCTTTTCGAAAAGAAGTGGAGTTAGAATCTTTAAAGATGAAGGCCCGTGCTACCAAAGCTTCCCTCCTCATCAGCTTTGGGTTATCTTTTCACGATGCCGCCACTGCCAAATATTCTCTGATCTTTGATGTAGCCAAGTTCGAATTTTCTCTCAGATTATAAAATAGGAATACAACATGTCGCAGATGATGAGCATTTGAGTTAGATAGCATTCATACGTTTCGTCAGTGAACGGAAACGTGCATGCATATTTGCTTCTTTTTCCATCTTTTTTCTTGAGAATCCCCTGTTCACATGTGGGCTTAGTTTAACCAGAGTATATATGATCGCGCAATTATCGGAATCACCTCCATTACCATACATACATGGGTTGTAAAAAAATGTTAGAGTGTGCAGCAGAATTAGACCTAGCCAATTATACCCACCAACCGGCATCCCACCAGGTCAAAGTCCATCAGAGCCAATAACAATAAGGCATTGGGCCTAACTTAACGCAAATGACTAGTCCAATTTGGTGATGGTTGTCCCTATTTTATATATTGTGCTCCCGCACTATCAATTTATGATGTGGGACTAAACCTAACTAAAAATTACAGAGTAATTAGATTTTTTAATTAACTTGAGAATCTCAGGAAGCTAATAGAGAAGCAAGGATGAGAACAAAATAAAGCTAAACACACTAATTGAGAAAACCATCAATATAATAAAGAAACAAAGATGATGTTGAGAACGTGACTCCAGAAGTAGAGAAGAGAGAGACAGTACGGAGCTCTGAAGGTAAAATAAAGAGGTATGCAGGTACAAAATAACAAAAAAAGTGAGTAGTGCTCAAGTGTGTCCCCTCCTCTTGACCTCTTGGGTCCTTTATACTGAGCAGGAAGGGGGTGGCAATTTGCCTCCGAGCCCTTGATGAGAATAACATTTGCAAATAGACCATTTGGCCCTTACATGAGGCTCTTTTACTGTATGGGATGGACCATTAAACTAGCAGATGAAAATAAAACGTGTCCATTCACACATTTGCACCCCAGCCTGAGAAACCATACCAACAAATAATATACTTCAAAACAGTGGTGAATCTAGAACTGAAAATTATGTAGTATACTTTTTTCTCCTTCTTCTTTCACTTCCTCTTCCTTTTCTCATTCTTTTATCTCAAAATATGTAGGGTATAAGGGGGATATCTAGCCCTGTACATGGTCCGGTCTGGAACCGGTGAAACCGCGTGACCAAGCCGGATAAACCAGCTGCAAAGTGATGAGCAGTTCCGGTTTGGTTTGGGTGGAGACCGGCTAACCCGTTGACTATAGCGCATCATCCTTCGTCTTCCTCCAATCCGATCCACGCGCTCCATTGCTCGTGCACAACCAGGTCTGCTTCCACCTCGATTTAATGGAGGATGCGGTGGAGCTTCTTCTCCAACGGCCACCACCTCTCCTCGGTGGCGGCGCGCGGAGAGCATGGGTCAGACTACTGTCGAAGGACAGGTTCTTCCCTTTCCTTCCCGCAATGCCGATCTACTAGTCTGAACTCTGAAGAAGAAGTTAAGATGTTGCAATTTCCGATCTGAAATTCAAACATGGACATGAATCGATCTGGGCAGAGAAATCAAACAAGAGCTGAAATCCTTGCCCATCGGCGGCACCTTTCTACTTCCAGGCATTACCCATGGCCCGACCGTCCCTAAGCGACTTTTCCGAGGACCCGCCGTTTCTGGCGCCAGCGCCGCCGCCATCGTAGGGCGTGTGCACGAATCCGCCTGAAAAAACAGATCAAGGCGGTGCCAAGGCTTGCAACTTCGAAGGAAACGATGAACGAAACATGATGCAGCCGTCAGGATCCGTATCTAGGCGCTACTGCCCTCGGGCCTGGCAAACCGTGAAAACCATCCAACCCGTCAGTTTCTAAACCGGCCAGCCGATTCCCTCACGGTCCGGGTTGGGTTTTAACCAAAAACCGGTAAAACCGAACCATGTTCAGGGCTAGGGATATCTATGGTGTTTGGGAAGGTAGGCGGGCTTCAGCACCCTCTAGATCCGCCCAAAATGCTTGAAATCTCGAAGGGTCTGAAATGCAAAGAGGTGTCGCCGAGCATAGCATTTATTCCTTCCCACCCACACCGTTGTCACCAAGCTCCGACTATATATTCACATCACCTTGGAGGTATGGACCGCATGCATGCCCTTCTAAGACACAACCTCAAGGCCCTATGGAAAGTAGCAAGATGGCCGGTAACACACACTGCTTCCTCCTCCCGTTGTTCCACCCTTCTTGTTTTGCCTTTATAAATTATATATATACATATGTTTGCTCGATGTAATTTGTACCTGTTTCTGTTGACGGAATTTATATGACACACACACACACATGTAGGATCTTCAAACTGCACCGGAAATGTGAAAGTCATCCAAACTATGGCTGAGTTAGAAGATTTTCTGGCCACAGATAAGCTGGTACCTGGCTTTTCTATAAGTTATTTTCTTTTTACTTTTCATGATGATAAAATTCACAAATTATGTTGCCACGGCAAAGAAATTTCTAATATATGTAAACTGACCTCTCCTTGTCTCCACTTTGAAAGATTGTGCTGGAGTTCTGTGCGCCGTGGTCCGAGCCATGCAAGGCCATGATCCAACCGTTCAACAACATCGCCAAGACCTACCAAAATGACGCCTTGTTCTGCACGGTCAGCGTCGACAAGTTCAATGTACATGCTATGCCTTTCCTTCGCCAAAAAAATAAAATTATTGGTAACCGATCTGGGTCATCTTAGGTGCGGGCCAGATGGTGAACTAACCGATGCCCGTGCACGCTTGCTTGCAGAGCTTGGCGTCGGAACTCGAAGTAGAGGCGCTGCCAACGTTCATGGTGGTTAGGGATTACATGGTTCTCGACGAGGTCGTCGGCGTCAAGACGCGGGAACTCGAGAGGTGCATCAACCGCAACAAGTGATATATACAGAAAAGGCCTTCACAGCCGGTTGGGGAGGGCCATCACAGCCGGTTTTGGGAGGCGGATGAGATAAAGCGGCTGTGATAGTCCCCCCCTATCACAGCCGGTTTTCAAAAGATAGGATGATGATAATGGACCAATATAATAGATATCTTCCTAGCTATTCCATGTATTATTTTATACTTATGTAAATACACATAAACATAGACATGATTGCACGCATACATACGGACGCAACCAGATCCCGTATTGAGAGGTCGTGAAGAGTAGACACATAGAATACTGGTTTGAACAATTTTGAATAACTAATGTCTGGAGTTAATTTCTGGCGGTGACCTTAATATTGTCATACAAAAACTACATATGTCGTCCTTTAGCTGAGGTCGATTACCATGTGTTCGGTTGCATGTATCATTTAATACATGAATGGATGATCATGGATGGCAGTATGGTTCAACGTAACCAATTTATATGAACCGTATGGCTCATCACTCTTAGTAGAAAATTATATTAAGTGGGATGGCTTCATTCAGGATGGGTTGTTGCACTACGTGAAAACCTCAAATATGTAACGTAAGATTGGTAACGGACCTATGTGGCCCGTTACTATAAATCTTACAGGTAACGGACTTTATTGATGCCCGTTACAAATGAGGTCTTCAAATCCTAGCCCAACCTCAGCAACAATAAAGTCTGTTACCTTTAACTCATATTGGCAACGGACATTAACAACGTTCGTTAGCTCTATACTACTCCTAACGGTTGTTAACCAATGCCCATTACTCATATTGAATCACGGACCCGAAACTTCAGTTCATTCCAATTTTATGTCGCCGGCTCACGTCCGCCCCATCCGCCTCGACCCCTTTCTCTCTCTTCCTCATCTCACCCTTCCCCCATTCTTTCCCCACACTCCTCTCTTCACCGCACGCATCTCTCTCCTCCGCACAACGCCACTGCCGCCGCACTTCGATCTCCCAACTCCGAGCTCCTATGCCCCGGCCGGCTTAGATCCGAGATCCCCTTCGCACGCTCTCTCCACCAATCCCACTAGCTTCTCCTAGCCTCTAGTATTGTGTTCAGGGAGATCGAGCTCAGACGTCGCTGCCTTCCCATCCGCGCTGCCTCATGGGGAGTAGAGAGCATGGGGAGCGGTGTCCCTACACTACAAGAAATATGACCTTTTGTGACAAATTCCAAATGACGTTAAGTGGATTCGTCGTTATGGTGTTAAGTTTTATGATGTTTTATGTGAGACCATATAGCTTAATGACAAAACTGAGGTGTTCGTCATTACGACTAATTAAAAATCATCACAAAGTAGTTCAATACCAAAATTGTAACGAACTTCATTTTGTCATTAATGTTAAAAGCTAAACGTCACAAATTTCTCAAAGAAAAAGACATAGTTAGAGATGGGTCCCACTGCCACTTGGACAAGTGCCACATTGACAAGTTGGTCCCACTGCCACTTCGTGAAGCCCACCGGCGGCGCCTGGACCTGGGCCTTTTTTATTTTACATGACCTCGACCTGGGCTTCCACCTTGACCCAACCGGCCCACCTTGACTTGTGCAGCCCACCTCGACCACCAGCGGCCTAGCACCACCTTGACCTACTCATGGAGCCGACCTCAACCAACTTGATCCAGCGGCCTAGCACCCCGAGATAATTAGGCAGCAAAAAGATAACGCGCCGGGAACAAGACTCGAATCCGAGACCTCATGAACCACAGCTTGCCGTTCTACCACTGGGCTATCAAGGCGTTTGTGATATTGCGTGACACGGATTTTATTTATATGAAACTTTTCGGATGACTAAATAATTGCCAACCTCCTGAACCATAGCTTCCGTATCTTGCAGCTTCACCGTTCTCTGCCCACTCCGCCACGTCCTCCTTGCCACCGGCCATGGGGACTAGCTAGGTGCCCCTTCCCTGTCATCGGATCTGAAGTCCTCACCATCGAGGGTCACGGTCGCCGGTAAGAAGACGGCGCGGGCACGCGGCGGCGCCGTCCGCTCGTCGCTATTCTCGCCCAAGCCACCGCGGCCAAGGTGCAGGAGCTCTTCGTGCGCCTACCTCCTCCTCAGCGCCAAGGTCCCCTTCACCATCAAGCATGATTCCGTGCAGGTCTGTGACTGCACCGCCCACAAGTTCCTCCTCGCTAAGGACGACAATAGCTGGCTGCTCTTCTGTTCCTCCACGCTTGGCATCTACTCACTCGACTGTTCCCTCCCTTGTCTGTGCAGGAACTTGTGACTGCGCCGCCCACAAGTTCCACAAGGACTACTCTTGCCGCTAGCTATTTCTTCCTCTCCTAGGTGTGCCGCCCTGCAAGGAAGGTATGATGTGCTCCAGTGCTCCATTTGTGTCAATGAATTGATGTTTCATTGGTTGGAATTGATCTTGTTTACTCTATATGAAGGGTATTAAAGCATTAATGATAATGTGATTATGACCTTTATTTGTTAGATAATCTAGTTCTTCCGTGTGAACCATACATAATTTTTGTGCATGTCTTATAGAGGGACAGAGCAGAGGCTACCCTAGCTGTTCTAGCATGTTTAGTCAATTGCACAGATTAGCCTAGATAACCTAACAAAATTCTTGCCCATTCCTCAACTACTTATTTGTGGCTTAGTTTAACTAATAAATCAACTCAAGAATATATTGATCACAGATATCAGCTTCACTGCTTGAACTTTACATTAGTCCGCTGAACAATCATGCTGCAGGCTAAAAATTGATCTTTTTAGAAGATAGCTAGTAGGCTATTTAGCAATAGTAAAAATGAATTTGATCAGTTTACTGATTTTGGTTTATTTGGGGCCACTGTATTAATTTTCTTATTTCAATGTTATGCAGATGGACTAGGTTGGATCAATAGTAGGCTATTTAGCAAGGCACATCTGGATGGGGTTACTGAGTTCATGAATTTTGTTTAGAGAGGTTTGGTGATGATGAAGAGATACCTTGTCCATGTCGCCAATGTTTGAACCAAGTTTATGGGCATAGAGGACTTGTACAGGACCACCTATATATCGTGGGATGTGTAGCACATACGATAAGTGGATACATCATGGAGAACTATCGGATGATGGAATAAATGAAGCAAATCGGATGCTGGAAACATCGTTGGATGCAACAAATCTGGATGAACCTATTTGTTTCAATGAGGATGTTGGCATGAATCTAGAGAAGGAAGGCCGAGATGATGATTATGATCAGATTCATGAAATGGTAGAGGACTTGTACACAGCTGAACAACAAGAAGAAGGTGGTGGCAGGAAATCTATGTTTGCAAAGGTATTAGAAGAGATGAAAAAGGATCTTTACCCTAGTGTAGCTTATTCAAGATTTTCATTTGTGGTGAAGTTGCTTCATATCAAGGCATTTTACTGAATAAGCAATGTTGGATTCACTGCTGTGCTAAAGCTGCTATCAAAGGCATTTCCAGATTCCTCTATTCTAGCTTTGTACCATGATGCAAAGAACCTTGTTCGTGCAATGGGGCTCAGATATGTTTCAATCCATGTATGCTCAAAAAATTGCATTTTGTTCCGAAAGGAACATGCCAAGAAAGATAAATGTCCGGTATGTGGTTAATCAAGATGGAAAGATGAAGATGGGAAAAAGAAGATTCCTCAGAAGGTCTTGTGGCATTTTCCATTGATTCCAAGGCTCAAGAGGATGTTTGCTTCCAACGGGACAGCAGAGGAGGTAAAGTGGCACAAGGTGAAGAGGAAACCGATGGAGAACGAGCTTAGCCATCCAGCTGATGGTGAGTCTTGGAAAGCTTTTGATAGAGAATTTAAGTGGTTTGTAGATGATGCAAGGAACATCAGACTTGGCCTTGCTATGGATGGTTTCAACCCATATGGGAAATTCAACACTGCATACAGTATGTGGCCAATATTTCTTGTGCCCTACAACTTTCCTCCATGGGTATGCATGGATCAATCCAATTTCACGATGAGCCTTCTCATGCCTGGTCCACAATCTCTAGGAATGGATTTTGATCTCTTTCTGGAGCCACTAGTTGAAGAGCTAAAAGATCTTTGGAAAGGTGTTAGTACCCTTGATGCATCTAGTGGGGATAAGTTTCGTCTACATGTTGCGATGATTTGGTGCATTCATGATTATCCAGCTTTGAGCACATTGTCAGGTAGATTCACAAGAGGCTACTATGCTTGTGTGCCTTGTGACAAATACCATTGCTCTAAAAGAATAAGGAGTAAAATATGCTATACTGGCCATCAGCGTTTCCTTCCAAAGGACCATCCATGGAGGAGAAAGAAATGCTTTGATGGTCGGTTTGAGGAACGTGACAAGCCAGTGGAATTTTCAATAGAAGAGCTGATGGAGCAGTTGGAGAGAGTCAAGGATGTTAGACCAGGAGAGCATCCTCAAAACAAAAAGAGAAAGCAGGAAGCGGATGGTCAATGTTGGAAGGGAAGGTAAATTTTGTTTGACTTGCCGTATTGGGCAAGTTTGAAACTGCGGCATAATCTTGACATAATGCACATTGAAAAGAACATATGTGAGAACATTCTAGGTACATTTTGAGCATTGCTGGGAAGTCAAAGGATACTATCAATGGTCGGCTTGACTTGGAGGACATGGGCATAAGAAAAAATCTGCACTTGAAGCATGCTGGAGAGAAGTACAGTGTTCCACATGCTCCTTACACTATGAATAAAGACCAGAAGCATGCTTTTTTGATTTTATAAGAAGTGTCAAATTCCCTAATGGATATGCTTCTAATTTAGCTACACATGTTACTGCTGATGAATGCAACATCCAAGGACTGAAAACTCACGGTTGCCATATCCTACTCCAAAGGATTTTACCTGCTGCTATCAGAGGAATCATGCCCAAGGACATATATGAAGCAGTTGCAGAATTAGGTAACTTCTTTCAGCAGTTATGTGCTAAAACTCTGAAGGTAGATGTTTTGCATAGATTGAAAGAAGAAATCCCAATCATTCTCTACAAGTTTGAGAAAATATTTCCTCCTCCTTTCTTTGATGTTATGTTGCATTTGGCTGTTCATTTACCTGATGAAGCACTCCTTAGAGGCCCTGTACAATATGGGTGGATGTACCCAGTAGAAAGAAGGTTGTACACCTTGAAGCATTTTGTGAGGAATATGGCCAGACCTGAAGGATCCATTGCAGAAGCATATGTAGCTAAAGAGTGCTTGACTGCCTGCTCGAGGTACTTTACTGATGTTGACACACGACACAATCCGGAGGGCAGGAATAGAGAGCGTGTTGATTTGCATCATGGTGATCTGTCTGTTTTCCAGCTAAGAGTTGATTTACTTGGAGCCTCTACTATCGCATATCTCGAACATGACTATGACAAAATGGTTTGGTATGTGCTAAACAATTGTCCAGAGGTGGAGCCATTTATGGAGTATGTCATCCCTTCTACACTTTTAATCTTTTTTAGACAGACTACTATTTGTTAGCTCTAATATTTGAATTAACTATGGTTGGCAGGATATACAGGAAAGAGTTAGAGAGCGAAGGAATTTCTGATGTTGAAAAAACCCTTGAGAAGCAGTTTTCCTCCTGGTTTAAGAAGCATGTGAGTTTCAATGAAGCATTAATGCTTTGCATTATATTCTTTAACTCAGCCTATTATTTGATTTGCACCTCTAGATTTTTGATATTTTGTTGTACATATTGCTAAATTGCGCTTTGTGGAGGGGAAAAGATGTTCCTGATGGCCTATATGCATTGTCATGTGAGCCAGATCTGCGAGTTCGAATATTTTCAGGATGCTTTGTTGATGGTGTTCGATATCACACTATTGACCGAGAAAAAAATAGAAGAACACAAAATAGCAAAGTAATGACTGAGGGTTTGCATGATGCAGATTATATTGATTTTTATGGGCAGCTGAAGGAAATAATTGAGTTACATTATAACTCAGATTTGAGCAATTGCCGAACAGTGGTTCTCTTACGTTGTGACTGGTTCGATACGAATAGCAAAAAGTTTAGAATAAAGGATGATGGACTTTTCAGAAGCATCAACCATGGAAGTCATTGGTACAAGTCTGATCCATTCATTCTAGCAGCACAGGCAACAAAGGTATTTTACTTGAAAGATACCAAGCATGCTAATGACAGCAATATTATGGAAAGCTAGAGAATTGTCCAAAAGTTTTCACACAGGCACTTGTGGAATGTGGCAGAAAACAACAATGATGATGAAAGGCCTAGCTCCACCCTATCATAACAAGATGATTCATGTGAAGATTTGTAGGTGCAAGAAAATTTGGACGATGAAAGAAATTTGGATGATGAAAAGCTGGGCGATGAAGATTGTGTTCATGTGGATGCAGCTGTAGTTGATAAGCTCCGTAGTAAAAGGCAAGAGGAAATAGAAGAAAATTGGCAAAGTGATGATGAAGATGAAAATAGGTGGCAATATGTGACTGATGATGAAGGTCCAATGTGTGAGGAGGCAGAGGAGGAGAAGGAGGATAGTGATGGTGACTGGTGATGATAAACCTCTTTAGCCCAGGGTCATTTAGCTGAAGATTGTAGTCTATCTATTTATGTATGAATCCTTAATAATGCCATGTATTAGAGAACTTTTTATTGCACTACTATGACAATGTAACTGAAGATTGTAGTCTATCTATTTATGTATGAAGCCCAGGTGTGAATTATAAATGTTTTTATGTTGAATTCAACTTTTGGCCTATAATGTTCAGTGTTGATTGATATTTGTTTAGCACTGATTCAATTTTGGCCTACAGCATGTTTTGTGATTTTTTTGTTGGGATTTCATTCTCTGGTCATAAGGGTCTTTTTGTGCTTTTTGTGCCTATTTGTTCAGCACTAATATTTTTTTTGGCTTTTTCAGTCTGATCCATTCATTCTACAGCATGATTTGGCTTGTTCAGCACTGATCTTCTCTTTGAACCAAATTGCAGTTGGTTTGTGTGCAGTTGGTTTTCAGCATTACAGCATTTGGTCTTCGAACCAAATTGTTATGTATATCTTCTGTGGGCCACACTTTCTCCTTGCAGTTGTCTTCGTACAGCATTATAGCCGATTTGATGGGGGGTTGGTTTCTGTGGAGTTGTGCCTCCTCTCTGCGTAGTAACACACAGATACACGCCCATTACTACTGCTTGTGCGGTTGGTTTTCCTTTATAACTGGCGCCCCTCTCCTTCTTCTCTTGTGCCTCTTGTCTGAGTCCTCGAGGAAACAGGATCGACATTTCTTCTCCTGGTAACCATTGTCTCTTCTCTCCATGTTCTCTGCTCTTCTTGATTTAGTTTGATTAAGGTTTGATTCATACTCTCTTCTCTCCATGTTATTCTGTTGCTTCATACTCGCAAGATAGTATCTGTGTGTTGATCATCCTTTTTTATCTGTCTTCTAGTATCTGTGTGTTGATCCTCTACTTCTTCTTCTTGCTTCATATCTCTTCTCTTGTTGTTTGATTACTGCTTTCTCATATTTCATAGTATGGTTAGAGATCTGTGTTTGTTAGCATGAAAGGAGAAACCTACTGGTTTCCCATTACTTCTTTTTTTGTAATATTTGATGGTGTGTTGCTACAAATAAATATCTACCCAATAGGATTGAGTTCTTGTTATACTACTGGTTTAATATCTACCTGACAGTCTCTCTTCTCTTGCAGTGTTCATATTTCACTACATCAACCAAGTCAGAGGAATCTAATCAACAAACCCAGATGGTATGTTTATAGTTCATAATTCTGTATACTTCACCAAGTAATGTGAATACCATAAAATTGCCGTATACTTTCAGTGTTCATACTTGGGCATCAATCTGCACATAATCTGTATAGCAGTTCAATCTGTATAGCAGTTATTTGTAGTGTTCATAATGCAGTTTTTTCTGCACATAATCTCTGTATAGCAGTTATTCTGTATACTTGCAGTGTTCATGTGTCTTTTTAATGTGTCAAAGCAATAACTTCATCAACAATCATGCTCTAAGCAATAACTTCATCAACAATCAATCTGCACATAATCTCTGTATGCAGTTTTTCTAATGCAGTTCTTACTCATGCCCTAATGCAGTTTTTTCCCACTCTAATTTTTCTTTCAGGCTCTCCCCAACAGTCCAGTTTGGCTTGACAGGCCCGATGTTATTATCCCACGGGCCTGATCGTTTTATGCTTACTGTTCGTGCTCTGGAGACGGTGATTGGCTCCGAAGATGTGCGCTTCTGTCGCATTGCATTTGATCCACATCAGTTCCATGCCTTTGTCCTTTGCCCTACTCATGAGATGGCTATGCTCCTACGTGGTGCATCTGTCGAAGTAGGCAATGACAGGATCTTCTTCAACTACGTCCTTAGGGTGACTGTCCCTCCTTTTGGCAATGACGTGGATCAGCATCTTCGCACCAAGAGGTTGATGTAGGCCTCAATGCTTCAGTCAGTCAGTGATGCTTCAGTGCTTCAGTCAGTGATGCTTCAGTCAGTGTGTATCTGTCTTAGTTTGTCTTAGTTTGTACCAGAGCCTTTTATGTTTAAGGCAGTGTCTATCAGACTTACCTTTAGTTGTCTATGTAATAATAATGGTGGATCTCCTACTTTCCCATGTGGAATTATGTCAATGTGCACTAACTATGTAATCTACAATGTTAATGATATATTAGTTGTGCAATGTTTAAGGCAGTGTCTATCAATCTTAGTGCTTTCTGCTGGTTTCAGTATTTTAGTATCAATCTTATGGGCTGTTTTTCTTTCCAAATTTAGCCAACAAACCAAAGTAAGACAACAGCAACACAAGGGCATTCCTTCACAGAATATGTTATGAATATGCAACCAATGGCAGATACTTGAAAATGCCCGTTCTTTTTCCAGAAATGACAGTGCTCATGCAAGAATTCACAAAACATGCTATGAATATGAAGAATTCACAGAATATGCTATGAATTTATAAGAAAAGGCATAAAAGCCATATATTGATCATATCAGGTTTTTCAACATGTTTACACCCATACCAAGTTGCTGAACAGCCATACCAAGTTCCTTCCGATGTTGGCTCTAATGACCAGTGGGTCATTGTGAGGGTATTTCATGAGCCTTACATTGGACTGGCTGAATGTTATCGGAACGTGGGACCACGGGGTTCGGAAATACTTGGCCGGAGCAAATTTGGTTTACACTTCGGGCCTCGTCCTTTCTCTGACGCTTTGTCATGTGCTCAGGTTCATTTGAACCTCCGGAAATTGCATTGATTGTACTCTGACCTGGAGAGTCATCATCGACGTCTCCCCCGGAAGTACTCTGACCTCCATTTTCTAACTTCGGTTTCACCTCAGTGTGATATCCTAGGGCTTCATATCTCTGAGTTTGGTGTGTCCTCGGAATTTGCTGGGGTGCCGGGAGTTGTGGTGGTGGAACTAAGGATAAGCATAGTGATGAGGGGGGTAGTAGTACGAATGATGCAGGGGCACATAGCTTTGTGGTAGGTATGACACTGAATGGCTGCTGGATGGTGCAGGTTGTGTTGTTGACGCAGAATTCAGAGCTGTATTGCTGTTGCTTTTCGTCTGGTCTTCAAATTCTTTTTTCTTTTGCAGAGCATGTGCGCAATCGTGCGTACTGTGTCCGACATCTTTGCCATGGAAGAAACACCATGAGGTTCTCCCTCCTCGACCTCCGTGACCGCCTCGACCTCTGTTGCTTCTCTCCCCTCGGTTACCCGATGGTTGTTGTTGGTGGTGATTTTGCTGTTGCTGTTGTTGCTCTGGAGGTTGGGAGGACACATTATTCACTGGCCTCATATTCTGCCGGGAACTCCCCTCCTGCCACTGTCTGCCCTGGCCTCTTTGCTTTTTCTGTGAATTCATTGCCTCGATTCTACGACGATGCCCTTCGTCTGACTTGCAGTATTCGTGCATGATTTCGAATAACTCCCGAACGGTATCAGGCCTTGCCCTTTCAAGGTAATATTGACATGGCCCAATACGAAGGCCTGCGATGGTATAGTCTATGATGCTGTCTTCTTTTACCCTTGAAGCTCTAGCTGCTAGCCTGACTACACGGTGCAGATACTGCTCTAGAGATTCCTTGTCACATTGGACGCATGATATCATGAAGTCATTCGATGACAGACCTTCGGCTTGCATGTCTCGGAAGCTGGATGTTAACTTGCTCTTTAAGTCGAACCAGGTAGTAATTTGTCCATTCGGAAGGTTGCTATACCAGAATTGCGCTGAACCCTTTAGGGCCAATACTAGAGCTTTGGCCTTCGTTGTTGAGTCTCCATCGTTTGACTCGACCACTGCCTCGTATTTCATCAAGAACTCTTTAGGATCGGTCTTCCCATCATATTGAGGTAGAGTCGATGCATTAAACCAAGGAAGCCATGGTACCGCTTCTAATTGAACTGAGAGTGGGCCTACTCCTTGGAGTACACCTCTATTGCTTGCTTGAATATGGAGGCTTTGTTGCCTCAGGAAACCTGCTTCGGTCTTCGAGGACACTATTCTGCAACTCGTCGATGCGATGCTGCATGTTCTGCAATGTTTGCCACATTTGAGCCTCGGTCATGGCTGCTAGCGTGTCCTCCTCTTCTCTGATGCAAGCTTCCACGAATGTTCTTTTCTTCCTCGTGAACTGTTCTTGGAGTGCCTCGTATCGGAGTATCTGCTCCCTCAGTGCTTCGGCTTTGTTTTGTGCATCGAGCTGCTCGGCTGTCAGCTGCTCTGTATCTCTTGCCAGGCCCCGAGTTCTTGTTTGCATTATAGGTTTGGTTTGCTGAGCTGCGTTAGCTGCTCTTCGTGCTTCTTCCGAGGCTCTTTGTATCCTTTCCTGCACTCTCCGAAGGGCTGCGATATCTTCCGCTGGCACTCCAATTTCTTCGAGGTTTACCTCCAGTTTTTCGTCGGCAGTATGCTCCATTTCATATTCCTGCCCCTCTGAACGAGGTACAGTTTGTAGCAGTAGACTTCGGCCGCTTCCATCTTCTTGCGTCGGGTCTTCAAAATTTGTTTATCCGGTTGCCACTTCGGAAGTGCCGACTGCTGTGGCGACATTCGAAGTCTTCTTCTTTGGAGGCACCATATGTTGGTCAGGGATGTAACCACGAGGTGGGCGCCAAAAACTGTTGGGTGGATGATGGCTCGGAACGGACTCCGCCACCAACAGGGACAAAAGGAAATCTGAGGGGAGACTAGGGAAATGTCTGCCCCTCGGAAATGCTGGAAACACTAGGAGAGAGTCTGCTCCGAAGACGAGACTTGTAATCAATAGTAACCAACCGTCCCATCAATTACAGGAGCCCTCCTATTTATAGGAGAGGCGAACCGACTACATGTGCTATTACAACCCCGTCCGGTTCAACAACTAGATTCCATGAATATTCGGGGGCATTACAGGTTTTACACATCATAATCTCGACTTTACAGGCTGGGACCCACAAACTAATCCTGAGGATGCCTTCGGAATTGACGCGTCTCAAGAATCCTCCGTCGCTAGTCCCGAGTGAGGCTAGGGCCCACTCGGAATCCGAAGGTCTCTTCGGATTAGCAAAGCCTCCGAAGTCGTCCTCGGGCTTCTTGTTCTGTTGTCGCAGTTCTCCGTGCGTTCTGACTCATCGCGCCTCCTTCCGAAGCACGTCGCGTCTTCTGAGGGTTCCGTCGCCTTGGCTGGGCTTCGATTCTGAAACAGAACATCATCCAGACCCCTTCGGAATGGTAAAAACCCGAACGGCATTCCTAAGGGGTAGTGAGCGTAGAATGGGGGGAGGGGTTTCCGAAGTCTCTCCTGCAACAATGCAGATGTTTCAAATTCATCCTGACTAACCGAAGAGGGCCCTACAAACGAAGTCATGCTCCATCAGCATTGGCCCAGCTTTCACTTTGGTCATTCATGGGCCAATTGCCCCTTCGAAGGCCTGACTTTCCGCTCCGGCAGGTACATATAATTAAGGAAAACTCTGTGTCGCGTCCGGTCGCGTGGGGGCCTTAGCGCGCGACAGGACCGGCCCACCAAGCCGCACACGCAACGGCCCAACGTTGTGTTGTCTTCTTCTTCCTCGCGACAGCCTCTTCGTGTGCGTGACTCAAGTTGCTGCTACTACTACTGCAAGTCCTCCTCAAGTTGCTGTTGCAGTCCACCACCGCCGAGCACCACCGCTGTCGCCGCGCCGCTGCCGTGGAGCTTCGCCGGGTTAGGGTTAGGGTTTTGGGGTTGCTGGGGGTTCCATTGGTCACCAGAGTTAGAGAGAGGGCTTGGTGGAGGCGGGTTGGCCGGCGGCGAAGGGCGCGGCGGCACGGGAGTGCCACCAGCCGGGCAGGGCCGAACAACCGGTGGGCGGTGGCCGGCAGCGGATGTTCAAGGTCTGGCCAGGTTAGGGGAGACGAGGATGGACGGGTTAGGGCGGCTACGGAGGTGGAGGCGGCCGAAGGCCGCCGGCGGTCGCGGCGGGGGCATGGAGCTCGACGGGTTAGTGCGGCGGTGGTGTGCGGGCGGCGGCGGAGGCGGCCGGAAGCCGCCGGAGCCGAGGCCAACGGGAGAGGCGGGGGCGTGCTGTTGTTAGGGTTAGGTGGGCAGCGGCGGTCTGCAGGCGGCGGTGGAGGTCGTTGGAGCTTGGATCGGCGGGGACGGCGAGCTGGGGAAGAAGATGGGGAGGGAGGACACTGCGTGCGGCGGCCGATCCGAGCACTTAATTAGGAAGGTAGTTGAGATCCAACATCTAGAATTGCATTTTTTTGTAGGATTTTTTTTCAAACACTAGAATTGCATTTTAATGGGACGGAGGGAGTATTTTGCGCTAGAAAAATTGTTCATTTCTTTAATGGTTCTCTATTTTTTTCTATTTGACATTAGATATAAGTTTCATTCCTTATTTGACATTTTATTGTGTTCACTGTTAAATACCTACACTGTAAAAAAATATTTTTGCCCCTTTGGATGGATGTGGCCCCACCGAGCCACACTTATCCTACCTCCCCTTTCTCTCATGCGGGCACGCGGTGCCGCCCCGCGCGCCAGCCGCGCGGGCTCGCCGGCCCCGCCGCAGCTGCCATGCTCTGCCTACGCCGCCGCCCTTGGCCCACTGCGCATTTCCCCCGATGCTCGCCGTCACCAGCTGCCCTGCTGCGCATCGGCAGCTGCGCCGTGACGCCGTTGCCGGCCCCCTGCCTCTTGTTCTTCCCGCCGCTGCTCCCCACAACGACCACCCCTTCTTCTTAGATTAGTTGCCCGGCTGCCCATTCTTCTTGGCCATGGGTGAATAGACAATTCGAGCTTCAAATCGAGCACAACAATTTTGAATCGACCAAGTTTATCGCCATCGAGCTCCAAACTAATCCAATCGACGATTCAAGCTTCAAATATTGAGAGAATTCCCCCATACACTTAGAAAAAAAACGTGATCCCCTCTATACCCCTGAAAATTTTTTCTTCCCTCCTGTACCATTGGTTGCCCTGTGTACCATTTTTGACATAAACTACCAATTATGCCCCTGTCTTCCTCCTACCGGCTTCTCCTCATCCTGGTTCCTACTAACCTGAGCTAAAAAATGAATCGATATGCATTCTACCGACTTCCACACCGTTGGCTCCGCCTCCGCGAGAGCTCGGCCAGCGCGAAGGAAGAGGGTGGGTCGTGGCTCCGCGAGGGCTCGACCGGCGGGGAAGGCGGTCGGCCGGCACGGCGCAGGGCGGGCGGATGTTCGAGGGCTCGGCCGGCAGGTGGCTACCGCAAAGGACAAGGGCGGCTGGAGACGAGCCGCACAGTGGCGGGGCCGGGGAGGTGTGGGCTTGCGCGAGCATGGGATAGGGCGGGCGGCACCGCCGGGCGGGAAGGCCGGCCGGCCATGGCGGAACGCGGTGGGGGCCGGGGAGGAGCGGACCTATGCAAGGATGGGGCAGTGCGGGCGGTGCTGCTGCGCGGGGAGGCCCCCTGGCGGGGAAGGACAGAGGGCAAGCTCTGGTGATGGGCTCCATCGGGGGCAGAGCTACAACAGCTCTCCTCCTTCATAGCTGCTTGGGTGGGAGCTGTCGACACGGCCGCTGGCGGCGGGCACCGGCAGGGGCAGAGCTTCTACCATGGATGGGGCGGAGTGCTTTCCACGGCCGGAGGAGCTGTGGAATCCATGCACTTGCCGGAGGATGGGGATGACAGGCGGGTCCCACCTGTCAGTGGTCCAAGAGAGGAGGGTATTTGTGGAAATAATTTGGAGTGAATGGTATGGAAGGGATGAAAACTTTGGATCTTCACGTTCAATGGCACTGGAGGGAAGAAAGTTTTTTGAGGGGTACAGAGGGGATCGCGTGTTTTTCCAGGTGTATGGAGGGAATTCTCTCTCAAATATTGCCATGGCCACTGCCATCAAGCTCCAGGCATGGCGCGGGCTGTACAACAGGGTGGGGGCGGACAGGCATCACGTGGGGCTCGAGACGGAAGGATGGCAGCACGCGGCGGCGCGACCGGGGAGGCACTCCTCTGGCAAGGTGCCGACGTTGCTTGGTGCCAAGGCGGCCATGGCTCGGTCCTACTGAAGGCTGTGAATAAGTGAGAGGAAGGAGAAGGGTGGCTAAGTGGGGCCCACGTCTATCAAAGGGGCAAAAATGTCTTTTTATGGGGCAATTAATGTTGAACAGATGGAAATTCTAACAGAATGTCAAATAAGGAATGAAACCTACACCAAGTGTCAAATAGGGAAAGAAAAATTTTTGAGCACCAAGAAAGGAATGAGTAACTCTTCTAGGGCCAAACATGGAATAATCTCTACAATTAACATGCAGGTGGGGTACAAACCCATCAACTGATGCTTCGGAGGTAACCATCCTAACAGTCTTGCTACTTCGGCCCTGTTTGTTTGGGCTTTAGCTTTCCAAGCTTTCAAGAAAGCTGAGCTTTTAGGCTTTCCGGCTTTTGGCCTAGCTTTGTGAAAGCCAACATCTCGGTAAGCCAGGGGCCTTTGGCAATGCAGCTTCTCATCGTTCGTTCTCTAAAAAAGCTCCTCCACTGTCGATCTCGAGTGTTGGTGGGGAAAGTGGATTCGGAGAGGACGGGGATGTTAACTTGCTTCGGATGATGAGTGTGACAATCTAGGTGTTCAGTTAGCTTAATCACCTGCTAACCCTTGTGCCTTAGCTTAATTAAGTGCACCTTGGCCCCATCTAGATTTTCACTTAAGAAAAACCCACCCAAAACACTTTGTATCTCGGTGTACTTTGGACCTTTCATGGTTGGCATGGCTTGAATTCAAATTTTTGCTTAAGCACTTGAAAATCGACCAATACAAAAGATGTTCAGTTTTTAGTGGGACACATTTTTGTCAATTGGCTCAATTCCATATTTTGAGGGGAAGGCACCTTAAATCTCAGTCAAACTCTGTCAAACACAGAAGTTCACGGCAGGTTGGCACTCGAGTTCACGCGATGTTCTCCTCAAAATTTCCGTTGATCTAGAGACTTTTTCTATGGTCGGCCTTTACAAAAGTTGTACCTTACTCTATGGGACACAACTTTTGTATTTGGAGATTTTGAAGTTTAGTTCAAATTTTGGGAAAAATTTGTGTTTGAACATGCGCGCGCCAGGTGTTCGACGGATTGACCGCGCTCTCCGGCGCCGCGCGTTCCAGCCTACCGCCGCTGCCACCTGGCACCCGGCGTCTGACACGACCGCCGAGGCCGACTGGGAGATCTCAGCGCCGCGTCCTCTTCACCCAGGCGGGCCCACGCGCGCGCCCTACATCCCCTTTGTCCCCCGCTCCCGCTCCGACCAGACGCAACGCGCACCCGCGCGCGTGCCACGCGGCACGCGGTCGTCCGCGCCGCGGAGCTGCTGGCGAACCAGATCACGAGCTCGCCGACCGGCCGAGGACAATGCCGCCCAGACCGCGCCCGTCCCGACCACGCCACCCCACCCGCGGGCGAGCCGCCGCTCGTCGCGCGCCACGCGGCGCTTCGCCGCCGCCGCTGCCCCATCGGCCGCGCGGTCGCTTCCGACCGCGATGCGACGTCCGCCCGGTCCCAGCTGACACCCAATCTAGCGCGCTTGCTTCGCCGTCGCCGCCAGACCGCCCCTGCTCCACGCTGACTGGCGCCCGACCGAGGCCGAGCTCGCCGTGGCTGCCAAGCCAACGCGCCGCCCGAGCCTCCACGTGATTGCTTCGCCGCTCCGGACCACCGTCCGAACCTTGCCTCTGGCCACCAATAAAAGGTGCAGCTGCCCTCGCCGTAGACCCACTCCGCCCGCGCTCCACCTCGCTGCCAGGCTGCCGCCACCGCTCCTCGCCGTGCACACTTCCCCGCTGCCGCACAACACCACCAAAGCTCGCCCACGCCTCCACTCCAGCCTCCCAGCGCCCGAGCCGCTCTTCTCTGCCACTGCCGTCGCCGGCATTGGTGTAGACAGGGCCGCCGCCGCGCCGCTCCGTCGCTCGCCGCCGTCGCTCCACCTCTGGCCACCCTTCCTGCACGAGATCGGCTCGAGGTGAGGCGGTGAGCGTGTTCCCCATGTTCTCGTTGAGCCCCGTGGTCCCACCTCGCCGGAATCCGGCCAAACCCGCCATCGGCCGTGGTCTAGGGACCACATTGCTAAGCTTTTGTTCTTTCCAGGGGCCTTAGCGCAAGTTTCCAGGGGTCTGGTTGTAAAATAGATTGTTTAGATCTAGGTTTGAAATCCTGAAACTTCAAAAATCGATTAGAAATCATAAAAAAATCAGAAAAATGCAAACCCAGTTTTATTGAGCTCTCTGTGCTGAGATCTATCTTTTATAGAAAGCTTGTATAAGTGTTTCTTGTGTAGATTTCAAATAAGTTCAAATCTGTTCAAACTTAAAGTTGTACATAGTTTGAAATATGCTATCTTGTTTGTGCTAAATTTTGGATATGTTGTAGCTTATGAAATGTTTAGGCTCCTATAAAAAGTTGGCACAAAGTTACACACTACATTTTGAGCTATAAATTGTTTAAGCTGGCAGTGCACGTTTGGTTCAACAATTTTAAAAATTTAATCTGTTCAGCGTCTGGGCAAAACCTTTTTGCAGTAAGCTCTGTTGTAATTTGATGCATGTCTGGTAAATATTAGAGCTTAGTTTGAGCTGGCTAACTTGCACTTTTATTGAATACCATTTTAAAACTAGTAAATTCAAACAGCAAGATCCTTTGGTCTTTTGAAGCTATCCTTTGGCATGTGAACTTGTATATACTCCTGGTAGAAATCTAAGGACAAATTACTATTAGTGTGATTTATTAGGATTTATTCTTGATAATAGTATGCTGAATTTTTTGATTTATTGTGATAATTGTATGAATGATCTTGGTCTGATTTTTGATCAGTAAATCAAGCAACACACCGAGAGCATACTGTAATTTTCTCACATTAAACTGTTGAACCAAACTGCCAGAATAAATTGTTGAAGTTCATTGCTTAAAAGGGCTAAATCGAAATAAATAACCCCTTTAAGCTAATGGAATAAAATGAACAAATCACCACACACACCCTTGCTGTTTTGTGAAGAAAACAAAATTAAGAACTTAAGATATGTATACACAATTACCACCACCCACCCCAAGTACTTTAATGAGTAATCACAAACTTAAGTAAAGAAAGGAAAGGTCAGACCAAAATTGTCCAGGTGAATGTGCCATTTATACACTACGGGTCTATCATTATGCAAGTATGATGACTCTATATAAGATCACCTCTTATGCATGTGCATCCGTGTAG